>CM050409.1:10799326-11081541 GCA_027580255.1 Therioaphis trifolii | reverse complement strand
TTCAGGTAATTCAGTCGTTCATTAGTTCGTTACTGTTAGTATAAAAAAAACCACAAAACACGCATAGGATGAGAACAAGTCATTGGTTTATATTTGTACGTTTCATAATTGATTTTAAATTCAGGGTTTTTCCCGCGATAGCTGGTATAGACCGTTGTCGTCGTCTCGTTATCGCACTCGTTTTACCAGGTGAGAATTATTTTTATAAAAATTTAATCATTTATAGCATTCAGGTAATTCAGTCGTTATTTCGTCACCGTAAGTAGTGCGAGTCGGTTGTCGTGTACGTGTGTATCGTATTTTGATATTTTGAATTCTGGCCTTTCTCGCTGGCAACGTCTACAGTCGTTTTTGGTTTTAAAAACACGCAAAGGCGTTCTAATTCATTTTTTGATATGTATAATATGTTTTATGGCTGGGGTATTCCGTTAATTCGTGCGACACCGAGAATGCTACCATGGACGTCATGAGTGTATGTAATGTGTGTGTGTGTGTGTGTGTCGGTTGACTGGTGGGGACCGTGAGTAAAAAATTATTTATTATAAATTACGATGATACGACCGTTATTGGATGCAATGCATGCGTTATTGGAATCGCGGTTGCCGTGTGGTTTAGTTGTAACAAAAGGTAAAGCCCGGTGTATAATATATAGTATGACAATAAAAATAACTATAATGAATTTTATAAATATAACTTAATATAATTGGATGATAGTTTGTTCGACGATGTCAGTAGATGGGAATTAATGGTGTTTGTAATTTTAGGTTATAACTCCTCATGAATATATTTATATTATTTACATTTATATATATATATATATATATATATATTTATATATTTATATATACTAGCCAAGACGTTATGGTTTCGCCTGTGATTTGTTGTTTATTTTGTCTTCAAACGATAATATTATAAAGAATTTTTATTCAAATTTTATCGTTTAATGTGATCAACAAGTAAATATAAAAAACGGGTAGTGAAAACGTATTGGAATGTTCTTAGAGGTATTAATGATACATATATTTTTATTAAGAATGCATACAGATACAAAAGCAATGCTAATTAATCTGTTGTTGATAAAGAATTTTATTATTTTAAATAGATTCACTCGTAGGAATATTTGGTAAAACCTTGAGAAACAAAATTGGAAAAATGTTAAATAATGTCGCCACAAAATGGGAACATATTCATAAAAAAGGCCTGTTCCAGCGGACCTCACAGAGAGGCCCAAAAATTTGTTTTATTTTTTAACTTATGCATATTTTTTACTAACAAAAGTGGTACTAAAACCTCCAACAGCCTGTCAGGTATAACAGTAAAAATGTTTAATCAAGTCGGTTCAGTAGTTTTTTCGGTTAGCGTAGTTGTAGAAAACCCCTTACAATTTTATATATTAGTACAGATGTTAGTTACCATCACTGCTATACTGTATTCGTTTTTTTTCGTTCATCAATTGTGTCCGAGTTTGTAACGGATAGTTAAAAAAAAAAATTACATTCAATAAAAAATAAACATTGCAGTCTTTGAAAATTGATTATTTTTTACACGTGTCGAAAAGGTTATCTACAGTTGAATCCACGTTTCCTCGTATCTAATACCTAACAACGTTGACTTTTTATGTCAACTGTCCTCGTATTTAGTAGAAACAAGACACATAGGTACATGAACCGATGTTTTTGCATGTAGTGTAAATACTCTTAGTTATCTTTTACCTTCACTTCTTCAAAAAGTTCTAAACCGCTAAGTTTCGCTGTTTAAATTTGAATAGTAGAAATTTGTGCTCTTAGAAGTTTCGAATATACGTTTACGTTTTCCGAAAATATTCCTGTGAGTATATTGTCAGTTCAGTATTTATTTACCTTCGTTTAGCAATGAAAGTTTTAATAATAGCTGCAACAAGTACGTATATGGATAATATATAAGAAATTTTTCGGAACGCGTTTGAGGCTAAGTGTACAGTTGTAATTTTAAATATTTCACGAGCAGTGTTACTTTTTAATCGATTTTATTTTTTTGGTTGTCTTAAATTGAAAACCGTATTTAGGAGGATTCATAAAAATGAAGACGGACGAATTTAAATTTGTTTAAGGTTGGGTAAATTGATAAATATTGGTGGTCCTGAAAAGGACCGTTTTAGAGGGGTTTTTTGGGAAGAGAACAATTGTGGGGACTCATACCGCACGGGCTTACTTCTTTTTGGGTGCAGCCGCGGGTTTTTTTTGCCGGCAACTTTTTTGCCTTGGGTTTTGCAGCTGCTTTCTTGGCCTTGGCTGGAGATTTGGCGGGTTTCGCGGCCTTAGGCTTAGCGGGAGCTGCCTTCTTTGCCTTTTTGGCAGCGGGCTCGGTGGCAGACTTTGCTTTTTTAGCCGGCAGCTTCCTCTTCTTGGGCGTGCCGGAGGCGGCCTTCGCGGAACTGGGTTTTTTCGCTGCAGGCTTCTTCTTTGCTGCCACTTTCTTGGCGGGTTTCTTCGCTTCGGCGGCCAATTTGAAGTGGCCTGACGCGCCGGCACCGTTAGTCTGAACTAATACGCCTTTGGCGACCGCGGCTTTCAAGAATTTGCGGATGAACGGCGCCAACTTGGCCGAGTCGACCTTATAGTTGGCGGACAAGTATTTCTTGATGGCCGGCAGTGACGATCCTTTCTTTTCCTTCAACTCCTTGATTGCGGCAGTTACCATGACTGCGGTCGTCGGGTGTGTGGCAGCGGCCGGTGCCTTTTTGGTCTTCGGTGCTCCTGTCTTCTTCTTGGCCGGTGACTTGGCCACTGCTGGTGTGGCCGGTGCTGATGCTGCGACTTCGGTTTCAGTCATTTTGAATTTGAAAAACGTAAACGATGAGTATAGGGTGAATAAATTCGTAAACGAATATTACTTGATGTCGAAAATGGGTTGTGACGGTTGTTATATGGCAGTCACTGTACCGACTACCAAACGCATGTCGACCGAATTTACAACACTGGTAGTGAAGCCCGT
Source organism: Therioaphis trifolii (assembly GCA_027580255.1). Lineage (NCBI taxonomy): Eukaryota > Metazoa > Arthropoda > Insecta > Hemiptera > Aphididae > Therioaphis > Therioaphis trifolii. The sequence continues at coordinate 11,078,568 of CM050409.1, read as the reverse complement.
AGTTTTTTCTCGATTATTTCGCGAATACTCGTGATCAAACGATGAAATTTAATTATTCGAAAAGCCAACGAGTTTTTCAATTCAATTACCATGTTTACTAATGGTGTGACATAATAATTTCCGAAATCTAATCGGTTATTTCTGCACGTTCCTGTCGTTTTCGGTATGCTTAACTTTTCGATTAATTTATCGTTAATTTCCCACAAACAATTCAAATCTCGGCTTAAAACGTAATCTGCACATGTTACTTATTATTTTGACATAACTATGAAAATTGTATGTCAAGATGGTGACTTATAAAATCGATCCGAATAAGTAGTGTTAGTCATCTTCGAATAAAGTCTGTCATCCGGGCGCACGAGAGATCGAATAACTATAGGTACCATTCAATAAATTATTTAGTTTGGGTATGAATGAAAACTAAATAATTTTTATTGAATTAGGCAATAAATCACCAAACACATTTTCTTTACATTAAATGGTCATGCAATATTTATCACCAAGTGATAAGTTTCCTTGGATAAATTTAGTATAGTAAGAACACTTTAGTAAACACCTTTCCGGTTCTTCTAATTATTTTAATTGGAAATTTATTAAAATAATTTTTGGTTGAAAACGTTTTCATGCTTTTATTAGTTATTATTTATTCTAATCGTTAACACTGGTTTTCTTAGAGGAAGATTTTGACAGGTATCGACATAAAAACTACATTATTTATTTAGTGGGTCCACCCATCATATCGTTTTATTTACATGGACGTAAGAAGTTGCATTACACGTTGTAATTGAAAGATTATGATGAAAAAAAATGTTGAAAATGTATATATTTCGAATTGTTCCAATAAGAATACTTCGAAACTACAATACATATGCAAGTAAGTTTTATTTCAAATTTCAATTAATTTTATGAACTTGATTGGAAATCATTAAACAAATTGTTATCAATACAATTCAGGGTAAACATATGTTGTGGCTATACAGATTTAAATTGTTACTGTTCGGATTTGACGATCAGATGTTATTCTAAAATCAGCTATTTGTGAACATAATTAACAAATTTTTATGTCGTTCTTGAATTAAAATGTTGATGTTAATTACTCATTTTTGTATTTTGTTGAGATTTTTCAATAATGAACTGAATAGCTCATACCTAGTATGAATTAATTTCAAACAGTGATGAAAGAATTAGTTTTCAAGTTAAGTATTTAAGTAGGTATAAAGTTATACACCGATATATTGAAAATACTGAATTGGCAATAATGTGGTGCATTTTTTCTATATTTTATGAATTAACTCAATTAATCATGTTGTTTTACATGAGTGTTACGTAATATTGCATTCAATATGTGACTGTTAATGAACAATGTTTAATATAATCCATACATGCTAAACCAAATTATGACGTTTAACATTTATCAATACTCATATAAATATATGTATCATTAATACCAATTTTTATTAACTCTGCATAATGGCCAAAAATTAATATTATGTTAGTAACATGTTCGGTTACATAATTTATATGTGGTAATATTCTCTATGTTTTCGTTAAATTGTTTTAAAATAAATAACACTTTTATGGTACATAGTTTACTAAACTCTAAACGGCTCAGCGGTGAACGGTATTACCGTCAGTCGTACACTAAAGAAATCATCAATACTGTATACGAAATGGTCAATAACCATAAGCGTGAGCAGACCTTATTGGCAGGGAGGGCAAATTTTTTTCACCATCATGTGGAAATATTTTTTAGGAGAAGATATAAATAGGTTTACTTCATTAATATAGCATGTATTCATCAATATCATCTGTATTACGTAATGTATTATTTATTACATGTTTATGTACAATTAATATATGTTAATATTATAAAAACAAAAAGTTATAATAACTATAAAATACAATTGTTCAGTTGTATGATTATTTAGAATTTTAATTTTATAGCACCATTCTTTTCTCGGAGGGAGTTAATATTTTAAATTGTTGAATCACATCAGTATTAGCTTTTGGTTTGAAAAATGCAAACAATGTATTCTGCTTGTTTTGAGCCATTAAGTAAAAACTAGTACAAATACAATTAAACAATAAAAACAAAAAAAAAAAATAAAAACTCAATAGTCGCCAATCGCCAATATTAATATTTTCATTTGCGCTTATCGGCTATCGACATGTTATTCTGTTTTATAATTGTAATCACGGTCTAAGAAAATATCTTATCTTCTAAGACCGTGATAATAATCATCAGATACGAATATTGTCACTGTACGGAACACAAAGAGGCGGTTATAAATAACTCTTTAAAATCGTGGTTTATTACAGATAACTTGTTTGTCGGTATCATTGGTAAGTATAATTCTGAACTGATAATTTTCCCATATCACAGATTCGAAGTAAATCGTTATCATATTTATAATTTATATCAGTCACAAACTCTCGAACACGATTATCCAAGTGGCAAGTAATATTAATTTGCAAAAAAGTTCGGCCCGCAGGGGGGACAGTTGCCCACCCTGCCACCCCCCACCGTGCGCACGCCTATGTCAATAACAATTCATGCTTTGGATCTATTTTACTGTTATATATTGTATTAGTAATAAAGAGATTAGCTTATTTTCAAACTGATTGATTTTTTTTTTTCAAAATCAATATTTCAGTATGAAATTATATAATAATGTGGACTGTTCTATCAAAAAATACCAGATTATCGTTGGTTTAATGAACGTTTTTTCTAGTATTTTAGGTATTTATGATATTCCCGGTTTTGTAATACAATTTATATTATAGGCATTCATTATGTTTTCAATTTTTAACAGTAATATTAGGTTATACGAATATTGTAGGAAATAGGTGATATCCTCGATATTGGTGCTTTGCCGCAAAGTAACGAAAAGAAATGGAAAAAAAGACATTTTTAAAAATAATTAAAGATATTCTCATGAAGAGATTCTATGTTTTTATTAAATTAGTGGCCCTGAAAAGGGCCTTTTTAAGAGAATGGAATACAGAGACTGAATTCGCTTTGTAGAGGGTTATTATGGAGCAGATTAACCTCCAAAACCGTACAGAGTACGGCCCTGCCGTTTCAACGCATAGACTACGTCCATGGCGGTGACGGTCTTCCTCTTGGCGTGTTCTGTGTAGGTGACGGCGTCACGGATAACGTTTTCCAGGAACACTTTCAAAACACCACGGGTCTCTTCGTAGATCAGACCGGAGATACGTTTTACTCCTCCACGGCGGGCCAACCGACGAATAGCGGGCTTGGTGATACCCTGGATGTTATCACGAAGTACTTTACGATGACGTTTCGCGCCTCCTTTTCCCAATCCTTTTCCTCCTTTACCACGTCCGGTCATTTTGAAAGTTTTTCTAGGTTTGCAGTAGACGACTTCAACGTTGGATACTTATCCCTTGAATGATTTCAAATTACCAGTGCGACCTGTATATATCCGATCGATCCGTGCAGTGCAGCCAATAGGAACCGTCCACCGTATTTCCCCTTCCAATTCAAGAGTCAGCGTTCGCCGACCAATAGGGATGAAGCGTACAAAACCCATTTTTGTATATATACGGGTGATTCCATGGTTTTTCCAAACTACCGCAACCAGTTTTCTGACTCGTCGAATTCTGTCTATCCGTCTCTCACATCAAAGTCATGGCTCGTACCAAGCAGACCGCACGTAAATCCACCGGAGGCAAGGCTCCCAGGAAACAATTGGCCACCAAAGCCGCCCGGAAGAGCGCACCGGCCACCGGAGGAGTGAAGAAACCCCATCGTTACCGTCCCGGAACAGTCGCCCTCCGTGAGATCCGTCGTTACCAGAAGAGCACTGAATTGTTGATCCGCAAGTTGCCCTTCCAACGGCTGGTTCGTGAGATCGCCCAGGACTTCAAGACCGACCTGCGTTTCCAGAGCTCGGCCGTCATGGCCCTGCAGGAAGCCAGCGAAGCATACTTGGTGGGTCTATTCGAAGACACCAACTTGTGCGCCATCCACGCCAAGCGTGTGACCATCATGCCAAAAGACATCCAATTGGCCCGTCGTATCCGTGGTGAACGTGCTTGAACGGTCTACACAATAACTCATCCTTTAAAAAGGCCCTTTTCAGGGCCAACAATTTTTGAAATTTAAAATTTTATTTTAATGAGTTTTTATGTTTGTTTTCAACTATCAAGTATAAGGAAGGCAATATTTTTTGAACGTTCGATGTATTATTAATTTATAGTTTACGTTTAATCTTAACGAAACATCGATGGTGACAATGTTGATAATTAAAAAAAATCAAGCCATGGACTCGGTGAATCTAGAAAGAGATCGATCTTTAAAAATAAAAAACTAACATATTTTAGGTGACAAAAATTACTATTTTCCCTACAAGCTAAATTAATAATACACATTTACAATAGTGATGGGTGATTCTTGAAAGTGAATCGATCTTTTGAATCGATTTAAATCCGATCGATCAAAAAAAAATCGTTGGCAAAAGAATCGATCTTTTAAAAGATCGATTCAAAGGAAAAACCCAAATTTGCGGCTTTTCCGAATTAAAGATGGCGGCGTTCTTTGCTATATGGCGCTGTAGTGTTGTACAAATGTACGATGTGATTTTTATTAAGTCATTTTTTTTAATCTGAAATTAAGTTTGTACAATATTTTATATATTGTAATATTTGTTTCTCCAGTCAGTTATGCCGTGTTATAGAAATCTCGGTCACACAAATCATTGTTACCATCAGAAAAGTATGTATATATTTTACAGTAGCACATTAAGTAGTCACAGTCTGTGACTCTCAGATATTTCGCAGACCTAATCAATCGTATGCTAACTTATAAATATTGTTACCGGCGACCATTGACCTTAATACTAAGTAAACTATACTTAGTATCAGGTCTATGCGACAACGTGTTTCCTCATTATCGAATTTCAGCCAAAACTGTAGTAGCCCTATACTATAGTAGCCAACGTTATCTAATTTTATTAGCATGTTGGGAATAGCAGATTGTTTTTATATTGGTCTATGATTGGTTATACAACTATTAATCCCAGACTTAAAAATATGCGTGATACAACTGATTTTCCATTGAGATGGGAAAGTAACATCATCGATGATCGATTTAATAATCTATATAAAGGAATCGATAAAGAATATTTGCAAAAACGTAATAGTATATTAAGTATATACCGTCAGGTTCCAGGTATTGATTAAAATCAAGAAAATTAAGAGCCCCAAACATCTCACTAACAGTTATTTAAATATTAGGTTGTTGGCATATCTCAGCATAATTTTTGATTTTACTGAATATTCAAACCTGATACTAAAGTAGATATAAATACCAGTCTCTGGAAAATATATATAATATATGTTCATTTATATCAATTGTATATCAGAAAATAAATCCCAAAATACTTATTTTGCACTTGAACTAGTATAGGATTGGTATAGGTTTCCGGGTAAAATAATGTTCATAGATGCAGTACAAGCATAAGAGCGATTTAAGAATGTAATGGCCCAAAAATGGGCCGTTTTAAGAGTAAATTGTTAATAGAATGTTCTCAACTTGTTTTGAGCTGGATTACTTAGTTACGGTCTTGGTGCCTTAATGTGCAATATATAATGGTCCATCTCTAAAACGTTATATTATACATATCTATAAATATGAAGGCTATCTGAAAGTTTCTAATTGTGATTTCAATCTGAACATAATAGCTTCCATCAACCATATAAAAATAATTAAACGCGTAAAGGAAAAACAAATAAAATGAGCTTTAAATATTATATTAATGACATTTTATTAATGTTTCGCATTCAAAAAATATAAAAATATAATTTGTAGGCTCTTTAGGTAATTGAATACAAGATTGAAGTTTACATGTTATGACTTATTAATTTAATATTGCGTAATAACTTAACCATTATAAGTCACGGGTCTTACCCAGTTTATAGAAAAGGTTACAAATGGAATATTGAAAATTTGTGGCCCTGAAAAGGGCCGTTTTGATTTGAGGAGAGTAGATCGTAAAAACTGTCTACTTTGAGCTGGTATACTTGGTGACGGCCTTGGTGCCTTCACTGACAGCGTGCTTGGCCAATTCACCGGGCAACAAGAGTCGGACGGCGGTCTGGATTTCCCGACTGGTGATCGTGGACCGTTTGTTGTAATGGGCCAAACGGCTGGATTCAGCGGCGATACGTTCGAAAATATCGTTGACGAAACTGTTCATGATGCTCATGGCCTTTGAGGAGACGCCAGTGTCGGGGTGTACTTGCTTCAACACCTTGTAGATGTAAATGGCGTACGATTCCTTCCTCTTGGGCTTGCGTTTTTTGTCGGACTTGGTGATGTTTTTCTGCGCCTTGCCGGACGACTTCTTCAATGCCTTACCGGCGGATTTGCCTCCTGGAGCCATTTCAACGAATGTTCGTAAAAGTGCTGTGTGGTGCTGGTATGACGAGTATCAAACAAATGATACGAAATTCTCCGGGTACGCGGATATATATATCGTTTAGGGTGAATGATGACGGGTTCGCATTGGTCGATCGCCCCTTTTGTTCCTGCTACGCGTAGGGTGGAGGGGGAAAATAAATGTCCCCAGCATAAAATACGTTGTTAGTATAAAACAACCCTCTCACCGTGCAGACATTAAATGAAATCGTGTTTTTTTACCTCATCAGATCTTATTGTTTTTTTTTTTCAACCCTCCATATCCCTTTATATAGCCACAGCCAGCCGGTAATAACATCATACGACGTGATTTTCATCTCGTAGACTACACCGTCAACAAAAATAAATCGAGCAAAATGAGTGGACGAGGCAAAGGAGGCAAAGCCAAGGGAGGCAAATCCAAGACTAGGTCTACCCGTGCCGGACTCCAGTTCCCGGTCGGACGTATCCATCGTCTCTTGAGGAAAGGAAACTACGCCGAACGTGTCGGTGCCGGGGCCCCGGTATACTTGGCTGCTGTCATGGAATACTTGGCCGCTGAAGTTTTGGAATTGGCTGGAAACGCCGCCCGTGACAACAAGAAGAGTCGTATCATCCCCAGACATTTACAACTGGCCATCAGGAACGACGAAGAGTTGAACAAATTACTGTCCGGCGTAACCATTGCCCAGGGTGGTGTTTTGCCCAACATCCAAGCCGTTCTTTTACCCAAGAAGACCGAGAAGAAAGTCTAAGTTTCAATGCTCATTATACATTTAAAACGGCCCTTTTCAGGGCCACTATATGTACATATATATATCAGAGTAGTCTACTTCAGTGGTGTTCAACTGGTGGATCGCATATACATTAAAATTGGACATAAAACGCCATTGTAGCAATTATTTATCATAAGTTATTTGATTTAAAAGACCAGCGAATACTCAAGTTAGTAACTTGTTATGATTTTCGATAAAATCATATTTTTTATTTGTATTGATTGTTTCATTTTTTTTTTTTTGTTTTTGAAATTTGACAATTTACTAGTTTCGTAAAACAGTATTATAATTTTTATGACGAATGACACTTTTATTTTCAATAAAATATATTTCTATTGGACGAAGACTTAAATAAATATTAGTACATGTTCTCAAAGGAAAAAAAAAACTCTTCTCGTCGTAGTCACATTTTAATTTTCTGAGAAATTTGTCAATTACGGCAAATTGTAAAGTGATCTCTTTTAATATCAAATGCGATTCTTAAAATATTTCCTTAATTGTCATCCTATTATCAAAAAATGAAGAAAACTTTAAAAGAACCAGCTCTAAGAATCTCCATTGAAAATAATATTAGTATTGCTGTATTTGAATTATTCACAGTAATATAGTAATGAGATATTTAGATTCTTCTTAATATTAGACTGTATTTTTCAGAGAAAGTAGATGATAATTCTCATTTACATGACGAAGCAATTGATAGTTGCCTACCGGATGATATTATTGGTTTTGTTAAATTGGCCTGTAATAAAATAATTTGACAAGTACACAATTTTTATGCTTATTTGTTTAAATTACTTCTATATTTGATTTTATGGTTTGTTTTTTTTTTCTTTATATTTTGTTAAATTATTCAAATAATAACTTTCTTGTGGGATGCTACTGTTTTTATCTAATATTTGTTCTTTAATTACATGTTATTTCAAAACTGAAAAATAAATTTTGATTTGAATCACATTAATTCCTGGTAAATGCTCCATGTGTCCATGTACTATTTAGTATTATTAATTATTAATTAATTATTCATACTTCCTAGTAAAGTTATAATTAATTTGTAAATCATGTATTATTTGGTTTATCATTAATTACTTCATTAGTTTTTTTTTAATTCAAAATAATTATGAAATGAAAACTCAAAGAAGTTACTCAAAAATAAATAATCGATAGTTTTTGGTGATTTGGTATACTTCGTGTACTATAAATTGAAATAAATAATTATAGGCATCGATAAGCTGTAGACGTGTCTCATATAATAGGAACGCCACGAATGATCGAACCCTACCCACGTGCCACTACCAGGCCGAAACTGCACAATACCACGCTTAAGATGAAAATCAGTCATTGGTTTATATTTATACGTTTCGTAATTTTATTGATATTATATTGAGGGTTTTTCCGCGATAGCCGCCATAGGTCGTCATCGTCAGCTCGTTATCATACTCGTTTTAACAGGCGAGAATTATATTTATAGAATTTAATCAATAATTATAGCATTCAGGTAATTCAGTCGTTCATTAGTTCGTTACTGTTAGTATAAAAAAAAACCACAAAACACGCATAGGATGAGAACCAGTCATTGGTTTATATTTGTACGTTTCATAATTGATTTTAAATTCAGGGTTTTCCCGCGATAGCTGGTATAGACCGTTGTCGTCGTCTCGTTATCGCACTCGTTTTACCAGGTGAGAATTATTTTTATAAAATTTAATCATTTATAGCATTCAGGTAATTCAGTCGTTATTTCGTCACCGTAAGTAGTGCGAGTCGGTTGTCGTGTACGTGTGTATCGTATTTTGATATTTTGAATTCTGGCCTTTCTCGCTGGCAACGTCTACAGTCGTTTTTGGTTTTAAAAACACGCAAAAGGCGTTCTAATTCATTTTTTGATATGTATAATATGTTTTATGGCTGGGGGTCATTCCGTTAATTCGTGCGACACCGAGAATGCTACCATGACGTCATGAGTGTATGTAATGTGTGTGTGTGTGTGTGTGTCGGTTGACTGGTGGGGACCGTGAGTAAAAATTATTTATTATAAATTACCGATGATACGACCGTTATTGGATGCAATGCATGCGTTATTGGAATCGCGGTGCCGTGTGGTTTAGTTGTAACAAAAGGTAAAGCCCGGTGTATAATATTATAGTATGACAATAAAAATAACTCATTATGAATTTTATAAATATAACTTAATATATTGGATGATAGTTTGTTCGACGATGTCAGTAGATGGGAATTAATGGTGTTTGTAATTTTAGGTTATAACTCCTCATGAATATATTTATATTATTTACATTTATATATATATATATATATATATATTTATATATTTATATATACTAGCCAAGACGTTATGGTTTCGCCTGTGATTTGTTGTTTATTTTGTCTTCAAACGATAATATTATAAAGAATTTTTTATTCAAATTTTATCGTTTAATGTGATCAACAAGTAAATATAAAAAACGGGTAGTGAAAACGTATTGGAATGTTCTTAGAGGTATTAATGATACATATATTTTTATTAAGAATGCATACAGATACAAAAGCAATGCTAATTAATCTGTTGTTGATAAAGAATTTTATTATTTTAAATAGATTCACTCGTAGGAATATTTGGTAAAACCTTGAGAAACAAAATTGGAAAAATGTTAAATAATGTCGCCACAAAATGGGAACATATTCATAAAAAAAGGCCTGTTCCAGCGGACCTCACAGAGAGGCCCAAAAATTTGTTTTATTTTTTAACTTATGCATATTTTTTACTAACAAAAGTGGTACTAAAACCTCCAACAGCCTGTCAGGTATAACAGTAAAAATGTTTAACCAAGTCGGTTCAGTAGTTTTTTCGGTTAGCGTAGTTGTAGAAAACCCCTTACAATTTTATATATTAGTACAGATGTTAGTTACCATCACTGCTATACTGTATTCGTTTTTTTCGTTCATCAATTGTGTCCGAGTTTGTAACGGATAATTAAAAAAAAAATTACATTCAATAAAAAATAAACATTGCAGTCTTTGAAAATTGATTATTTTTTACACGTGTCGAAAAGGTTATCTACAGTTGAATCCACGTTTCCTCGTATCTAATACCTAACAACGTTGACATTTTTATGTCAACTGTACTCGTATTTAGTAGAAACAAGACACATAGGTACATGAACCGATGTTTTTGCATGTAGTGTAAATACTCTTAGTTATCTTTTACCTTCACTTCTTCAAAAAGTTCTAAACCGCTAAGTTTCGCTGTTTAAATTTGAATAGTAGAAATTTGTGCTCTTAGAAGTTTCGAATATACGTTTACGTTTTCCGAAAATATTCCTGTGAGTATATTGTCAGTTCAGTATTTATTTACCTTCGTTTAGCAATGAAAGTTTTAATAATAGCTGCAACAAGTACGTATATGGATAATATATAAGAAATTTTTCGGAACGCGTTTGAGGCTAAGTGTACAGTTGTAATTTTAAATATTTCACGAGCAGTTTTACTTTTTAAATCGATTTTATTTTTTTGGTTGTCTTAAATTGAAAACCGTATTTAGGAGGATTCATAAAAATGAAGACGGACGAATTTAAATTTGTTTAAGGTTGGGTAAATTGATAAATATTGGTGGTCCTGAAAAGGACCGTTTTAGAGGGGTTTTTTGGGAAGAGAACAATTGTGGGGACTCATACCGCACGGGCTTACTTCTTTTTGGGTGCAGCCGCGGGTTTTTTTGCCGGCAACTTTTTTGCCTTGGGTGGCTTGGGTTTTGTCGCAGCTGCTTTCTTGGCCTTGGCTGGAGATTTGGCGGGTTTCGCGGCCTTAGGCTTAGCGGGAGCTGCCTTCTTTGCCTTTTTGGCAGCGGGCTCGGTGGCAGACTTTGCTTTTTTAGCCGGCAGCTTCCTCTTCTTGGGCGTGCCGGAGGCGGCCTTCGCGGAACTGGGTTTTTTCGCTGCAGGCTTCTTCTTTGCTGCCACTTTCTTGGCGGGTTTCTTCGCTTCGGCGGCCAATTTGAAGTGGCCTGACGCGCCGGCACCGTTAGTCTGAACTAATACGCCTTTGGCGACCGCGGCTTTCAAGAATTTGCGGATGAACGGCGCCAACTTGGCCGAGTCGACCTTATAGTTGGCGGACAAGTATTTCTTGATGGCCGGCAGTGACGATCCTTTCTTTTCCTTCAACTCCTTGATTGCGGCAGTTACCATGACTGCGGTCGTCGGGTGTGTGGCAGCGGCCGGTGCCTTTTTGGTCTTCGGTGCTCCTGTCTTCTTCTTGGCCGGTGACTTGGCCACTGCTGGTGTGGCCGGTGCTGATGCTGCGACTTCGGTTTCAGTCATTTTGAATTTGAAAAACGTAAACGATGAGTATAGGGTGAATAAATTCGTAAACGAATATTACTTGATGTCGAAAATGGGTTGTGACGGTTGTTATATGGCAGTCACTGTACCGACTACCAAACGCATGTCGACCGAATTTACAACACTGGTAGTGAAGCCCGTAGTTTTTTCTCGATTATTTCGCGAATACTCGTGATCAAACGATGAAATTTAATTATTCGAAAAGCCAACGAGTTTTTCAATTCAATTACCATGTTTACTAATGGTGTGACATAATAATTTCCGAAATCTAATCGGTTATTTCTGCACGTTCCTGTCGTTTTCGGTATGCTTAACTTTTCGATTAATTTATCGTTAATTTCCCACAAACAATTCAAATCTCGGCTTAAAACGTAATCTGCACATGTTACTTATTATTTTGACATAACTATGAAAATTGTATGTCAAGATGGTGACTTATAAAATCGATCCGAATAAGTAGTGTTAGTCATCTTCGAATAAAGTCTGTCATCCGGGCGCACGAGAGATCGAATAACTATAGGTACCATTCAATAAATTATTTAGTTTGGGTATGAATGAAAACTAAATAATTTTTATTGAATTAGGCAATAAATCACCAAACACATTTTCTTTACATTAAATGGTCATGCAATATTTATCACCAAGTGATAAGTTTCCTTGGATAAATTTAGTATAGTAAGAACACTTTAGTAAACACCTTTCCGGTTCTTCTAATTATTTTAATTGGAAATTTATTAAAATAATTTTTGGTTGAAAACGTTTTCATGCTTTTATTAGTTATTATTTATTCTAATCGTTAACACTGGTTTTCTTAGAGGAAGATTTTGACAGGTATCGACATAAAAACTACATTATTTATTTAGTGGGTCCACCCATCATATCGTTTTATTTACATGGACGTAAGAAGTTGCATTACACGTTGTAATTGAAAGATTATGATGAAAAAAAATGTTGAAAATGTATATATTTCGAATTGTTCCAATAAGAATACTTCGAAACTACAATACATATGCAAGTAAGTTTTATTTCAAATTTCAATTAATTTTATGAACTTGATTGGAAATCATTAAACAAATTGTTATCAATACAATTCAGGGTAAACATATGTTGTGGCTATACAGATTTAAATTGTTACTGTTCGGATTTGACGATCAGATGTTATTCTAAAATCAGCTATTTGTGAACATAATTAACAAATTTTTATGTCGTTCTTGAATTAAAATGTTGATGTTAATTACTCATTTTTGTATTTTGTTGAGATTTTTCAATAATGAACTGAATAGCTCATACCTAGTATGAATTAATTTCAAACAGTGATGAAAGAATTAGTTTTCAAGTTAAGTATTTAAGTAGGTATAAAGTTATACACCGATATATTGAAAATACTGAATTGGCAATAATGTGGTGCATTTTTTCTATATTTTATGAATTAACTCAATTAATCATGTTGTTTTACATGAGTGTTACGTAATATTGCATTCAATATGTGACTGTTAATGAACAATGTTTAATATAATCCATACATGCTAAACCAAATTATGACGTTTAACATTTATCAATACTCATATAAATATATGTATCATTAATACCAATTTTTATTAACTCTGCATAATGGCCAAAAATTAATATTATGTTAGTAACATGTTCGGTTACATAATTTATATGTGGTAATATTCTCTATGTTTTCGTTAAATTGTTTTAAAATAAATAACACTTTTATGGTACATAGTTTACTAAACTCTAAACGGCTCAGCGGTGAACGGTATTACCGTCAGTCGTACACTAAAGAAATCATCAATACTGTATACGAAATGGTCAATAACCATAAGCGTGAGCAGACCTTATTGGCAGGGAGGGCAAATTTTTTTCACCATCATGTGGAAATATTTTTTAGGAGAAGATATAAATAGGTTTACTTCATTAATATAGCATGTATTCATCAATATCATCTGTATTACGTAATGTATTATTTATTACATGTTTATGTACAATTAATATATGTTAATATTATAAAAACAAAAAGTTATAATAACTATAAAATACAATTGTTCAGTTGTATGATTATTTAGAATTTTAATTTTATAGCACCATTCTTTTCTCGGAGGGAGTTAATATTTTAAATTGTTGAATCACATCAGTATTAGCTTTTGGTTTGAAAAATGCAAACAATGTATTCTGCTTGTTTTGAGCCATTAAGTAAAAACTAGTACAAATACAATTAAACAATAAAAACAAAAAAAAAAAATAAAAACTCAATAGTCGCCAATCGCCAATATTAATATTTTCATTTGCGCTTATCGGCTATCGACATGTTATTCTGTTTTATAATTGTAATCACGGTCTAAGAAAATATCTTATCTTCTAAGACCGTGATAATAATCATCAGATACGAATATTGTCACTGTACGGAACACAAAGAGGCGGTTATAAATAACTCTTTAAAATCGTGGTTTATTACAGATAACTTGTTTGTCGGTATCATTGGTAAGTATAATTCTGAACTGATAATTTTCCCATATCACAGATTCGAAGTAAATCGTTATCATATTTATAATTTATATCAGTCACAAACTCTCGAACACGATTATCCAAGTGGCAAGTAATATTAATTTGCAAAAAAGTTCGGCCCGCAGGGGGGACAGTTGCCCACCCTGCCACCCCCCACCGTGCGCACGCCTATGTCAATAACAATTCATGCTTTGGATCTATTTTACTGTTATATATTGTATTAGTAATAAAGAGATTAGCTTATTTTCAAACTGATTGATTTTTTTTTTCAAAATCAATATTTCAGTATGAAATTATATAATAATGTGGACTGTTCTATCAAAAAATACCAGATTATCGTTGGTTTAATGAACGTTTTTTCTAGTATTTTAGGTATTTATGATATTCCCGGTTTTGTAATACAATTTATATTATAGGCATTCATTATGTTTTCAATTTTTAACAGTAATATTAGGTTATACGAATATTGTAGGAAATAGGTGATATCCTCGATATTGGTGCTTTGCCGCAAAGTAACCAAAAGAAATGGAAAAAAGACATTTTTAAAAATAATTAAAGATATTCTCATGAAGAGATTCTATGTTTTTATTAAATTAGTGGCCCTGAAAAGGGCCTTTTTAAGAGAATGGAATACAGAGACTGAATTCGCTTTGTAGAGGGTTATTATGGAGCAGATTAACCTCCAAAACCGTACAGAGTACGGCCCTGCCGTTTCAACGCATAGACTACGTCCATGGCGGTGACGGTCTTCCTCTTGGCGTGTTCTGTGTAGGTGACGGCGTCACGGATAACGTTTTCCAGGAACACTTTCAAAACACCACGGGTCTCTTCGTAGATCAGACCGGAGATACGTTTTACTCCTCCACGGCGGGCCAACCGACGAATAGCGGGCTTGGTGATACCCTGGATGTTATCACGAAGTACTTTACGATGACGTTTCGCGCCTCCTTTTCCCAATCCTTTTCCTCCTTTACCACGTCCGGTCATTTTGAAAGTTTTTCTAGGTTTGCAGTAGACGACTTCAACGTTGGATACTTATCCCTTGAATGATTTCAAATTACCAGTGCGACCTGTATATATCCGATCGATCCGTGCAGTGCAGCCAATAGGAACCGTCCACCGTATTTCCCCTTCCAATTCAAGAGTCAGCGTTCGCCGACCAATAGGGATGAAGCGTACAAAACCCATTTTTGTATATATACGGGTGATTCCATGGTTTTTCCAAACTACCGCAACCAGTTTTCTGACTCGTCGAATTCTGTCTATCCGTCTCTCACATCAAAGTCATGGCTCGTACCAAGCAGACCGCACGTAAATCCACCGGAGGCAAGGCTCCCAGGAAACAATTGGCCACCAAAGCCGCCCGGAAGAGCGCACCGGCCACCGGAGGAGTGAAGAAACCCCATCGTTACCGTCCCGGAACAGTCGCCCTCCGTGAGATCCGTCGTTACCAGAAGAGCACTGAATTGTTGATCCGCAAGTTGCCCTTCCAACGGCTGGTTCGTGAGATCGCCCAGGACTTCAAGACCGACCTGCGTTTCCAGAGCTCGGCCGTCATGGCCCTGCAGGAAGCCAGCGAAGCATACTTGGTGGGTCTATTCGAAGACACCAACTTGTGCGCCATCCACGCCAAGCGTGTGACCATCATGCCAAAAGACATCCAATTGGCCCGTCGTATCCGTGGTGAACGTGCTTGAACGGTCTACACAATAACTCATCCTTTAAAAAGGCCCTTTTCAGGGCCAACAATTTTTGAAATTTAAAATTTTATTTTAATGAGTTTTTATGTTTGTTTTCAACTATCAAGTATAAGGAAGGCAATATTTTTTGAACGTTCGATGTATTATTAATTTATAGTTTACGTTTAATCTTAACGAAACATCGATGGTGACAATGTTGATAATTAAAAAAAATCAAGCCATGGACTCGGTGAATCTAGAAAGAGATCGATCTTTAAAAATAAAAAACTAACATATTTTAGGTGACAAAAATTACTATTTTCCCTACAAGCTAAATTAATAATACACATTTACAATAGTGATGGGTGATTCTTGAAAGTGAATCGATCTTTTGAATCGATTTAAATCCGATCGATCAAAAAAAAATCGTTGGCAAAAGAATCGATCTTTTAAAAGATCGATTCAAAGGAAAAACCCAAATTTGCGGCTTTTCCGAATTAAAGATGGCGGCGTTCTTTGCTATATGGCGCTGTAGTGTTGTACAAATGTACGATGTGATTTTTATTAAGTCATTTTTTTTAATCTGAAATTAAGTTTGTACAATATTTTATATATTGTAATATTTGTTTCTCCAGTCAGTTATGCCGTGTTATAGAAATCTCGGTCACACAAATCATTGTTACCATCAGAAAAGTATGTATATATTTTACAGTAGCACATTAAGTAGTCACAGTCTGTGACTCTCAGATATTTCGCAGACCTAATCAATCGTATGCTAACTTATAAATATTGTTACCGGCGACCATTGACCTTAATACTAAGTAAACTATACTTAGTATCAGGTCTATGCGACAACGTGTTTCCTCATTATCGAATTTCAGCCAAAACTGTAGTAGCCCTATACTATAGTAGCCAACGTTATCTAATTTTATTAGCATGTTGGGAATAGCAGATTGTTTTTATATTGGTCTATGATTGGTTATACAACTATTAATCCCAGACTTAAAAATATGCGTGATACAACTGATTTTCCATTGAGATGGGAAAGTAACATCATCGATGATCGATTTAATAATCTATATAAAGGAATCGATAAAGAATATTTGCAAAAACGTAATAGTATATTAAGTATATACCGTCAGGTTCCAGGTATTGATTAAAATCAAGAAAATTAAGAGCCCCAAACATCTCACTAACAGTTATTTAAATATTAGGTTGTTGGCATATCTCAGCATAATTTTTGATTTTACTGAATATTCAAACCTGATACTAAAGTAGATATAAATACCAGTCTCTGGAAAATATATATAATATATGTTCATTTATATCAATTGTATATCAGAAAATAAATCCCAAAATACTTATTTTGCACTTGAACTAGTATAGGATTGGTATAGGTTTCCGGGTAAAATAATGTTCATAGATGCAGTACAAGCATAAGAGCGATTTAAGAATGTAATGGCCCAAAAATGGGCCGTTTTAAGAGTAAATTGTTAATAGAATGTTCTCAACTTGTTTTGAGCTGGATTACTTAGTTACGGTCTTGGTGCCTTAATGTGCAATATATAATGGTCCATCTCTAAAACGTTATATTATACATATCTATAAATATGAAGGCTATCTGAAAGTTTCTAATTGTGATTTCAATCTGAACATAATAGCTTCCATCAACCATATAAAAATAATTAAACGCGTAAAGGAAAAACAAATAAAATGAGCTTTAAATATTATATTAATGACATTTTATTAATGTTTCGCATTCAAAAAATATAAAAATATAATTTGTAGGCTCTTTAGGTAATTGAATACAAGATTGAAGTTTACATGTTATGACTTATTAATTTAATATTGCGTAATAACTTAACCATTATAAGTCACGGGTCTTACCCAGTTTATAGAAAAGGTTACAAATGGAATATTGAAAATTTGTGGCCCTGAAAAGGGCCGTTTTGATTTGAGGAGAGTAGATCGTAAAAACTGTCTACTTTGAGCTGGTATACTTGGTGACGGCCTTGGTGCCTTCACTGACAGCGTGCTTGGCCAATTCACCGGGCAACAAGAGTCGGACGGCGGTCTGGATTTCCCGACTGGTGATCGTGGACCGTTTGTTGTAATGGGCCAAACGGCTGGATTCAGCGGCGATACGTTCGAAAATATCGTTGACGAAACTGTTCATGATGCTCATGGCCTTTGAGGAGACGCCAGTGTCGGGGTGTACTTGCTTCAACACCTTGTAGATGTAAATGGCGTACGATTCCTTCCTCTTGGGCTTGCGTTTTTTGTCGGACTTGGTGATGTTTTTCTGCGCCTTGCCGGACGACTTCTTCAATGCCTTACCGGCGGATTTGCCTCCTGGAGCCATTTCAACGAATGTTCGTAAAAGTGCTGTGTGGTGCTGGTATGACGAGTATCAAACAAATGATACGAAATTCTCCGGGTACGCGGATATATATATCGTTTAGGGTGAATGATGACGGGTTCGCATTGGTCGATCGCCCCTTTTGTTCCTGCTACGCGTAGGGTGGAGGGGGAAAATAAATGTCCCCAGCATAAAATACGTTGTTAGTATAAAACAACCCTCTCACCGTGCAGACATTAAATGAAATCGTGTTTTTTTACCTCATCAGATCTTATTGTTTTTTTTTTTCAACCCTCCATATCCCTTTATATAGCCACAGCCAGCCGGTAATAACATCATACGACGTGATTTTCATCTCGTAGACTACACCGTCAACAAAAATAAATCGAGCAAAATGAGTGGACGAGGCAAAGGAGGCAAAGCCAAGGGAGGCAAATCCAAGACTAGGTCTACCCGTGCCGGACTCCAGTTCCCGGTCGGACGTATCCATCGTCTCTTGAGGAAAGGAAACTACGCCGAACGTGTCGGTGCCGGGGCCCCGGTATACTTGGCTGCTGTCATGGAATACTTGGCCGCTGAAGTTTTGGAATTGGCTGGAAACGCCGCCCGTGACAACAAGAAGAGTCGTATCATCCCCAGACATTTACAACTGGCCATCAGGAACGACGAAGAGTTGAACAAATTACTGTCCGGCGTAACCATTGCCCAGGGTGGTGTTTTGCCCAACATCCAAGCCGTTCTTTTACCCAAGAAGACCGAGAAGAAAGTCTAAGTTTCAATGCTCATTATACATTTAAAACGGCCCTTTTCAGGGCCACTATATGTACATATATATATCAGAGTAGTCTACTTCAGTGGTGTTCAACTGGTGGATCGCATATACATTAAAATTGGACATAAAACGCCATTGTAGCAATTATTTATCATAAGTTATTTGATTTAAAAGACCAGCGAATACTCAAGTTAGTAACTTGTTATGATTTTCGATAAAATCATATTTTTTATTTGTATTGATTGTTTCATTTTTTTTTTTTTGTTTTTGAAATTTGACAATTTACTAGTTTCGTAAAACAGTATTATAATTTTTATGACGAATGACACTTTTATTTTCAATAAAATATATTTCTATTGGACGAAGACTTAAATAAATATTAGTACATGTTCTCAAAGGAAAAAAAAAACTCTTCTCGTCGTAGTCACATTTTAATTTTCTGAGAAATTTGTCAATTACGGCAAATTGTAAAGTGATCTCTTTTAATATCAAATGCGATTCTTAAAATATTTCCTTAATTGTCATCCTATTATCAAAAAATGAAGAAAACTTTAAAAGAACCAGCTCTAAGAATCTCCATTGAAAATAATATTAGTATTGCTGTATTTGAATTATTCACAGTAATATAGTAATGAGATATTTAGATTCTTCTTAATATTAGACTGTATTTTTCAGAGAAAGTAGATGATAATTCTCATTTACATGACGAAGCAATTGATAGTTGCCTACCGGATGATATTATTGGTTTTGTTAAATTGGCCTGTAATAAAATAATTTGACAAGTACACAATTTTTATGCTTATTTGTTTAAATTACTTCTATATTTGATTTTATGGTTTGTTTTTTTTTTCTTTATATTTTGTTAAATTATTCAAATAATAACTTT
This sequence comes from Therioaphis trifolii, assembly GCA_027580255.1. NCBI lineage: Eukaryota > Metazoa > Arthropoda > Insecta > Hemiptera > Aphididae > Therioaphis > Therioaphis trifolii. The sequence continues at coordinate 11,058,830 of CM050409.1, read as the reverse complement.
CTTGTGGGATGCTACTGTTTTTATCTAATATTTGTTCTTTAATTACATGTTATTTCAAAACTGAAAAATAAATTTTGATTTGAATCACATTAATTCCTGGTAAATGCTCCATGTGTCCATGTACTATTTAGTATTATTAATTATTAATTAATTATTCATACTTCCTAGTAAAGTTATAATTAATTTGTAAATCATGTATTATTTGGTTTATCATTAATTACTTCATTAGTTTTTTTTTAATTCAAAATAATTATGAAATGAAAACTCAAAGAAGTTACTCAAAAATAAATAATCGATAGTTTTTGGTGATTTGGTATACTTCGTGTACTATAAATTGAAATAAATAATTATAGGCATCGATAAGCTGTAGACGTGTCTCATATAATAGGAACGCCACGAATGATCGAACCCTACCCACGTGCCACTACCAGGCCGAAACTGCACAATACCACGCTTAAGATGAAAATCAGTCATTGGTTTATATTTATACGTTTCGTAATTTTATTGATATTATATTGAGGGTTTTTCCGCGATAGCCGCCATAGGTCGTCATCGTCAGCTCGTTATCATACTCGTTTTAACAGGCGAGAATTATATTTATAGAATTTAATCAATAATTATAGCATTCAGGTAATTCAGTCGTTCATTAGTTCGTTACTGTTAGTATAAAAAAAAACCACAAAACACGCATAGGATGAGAACCAGTCATTGGTTTATATTTGTACGTTTCATAATTGATTTTAAATTCAGGGTTTTCCCGCGATAGCTGGTATAGACCGTTGTCGTCGTCTCGTTATCGCACTCGTTTTACCAGGTGAGAATTATTTTTATAAAATTTAATCATTTATAGCATTCAGGTAATTCAGTCGTTATTTCGTCACCGTAAGTAGTGCGAGTCGGTTGTCGTGTACGTGTGTATCGTATTTTGATATTTTGAATTCTGGCCTTTCTCGCTGGCAACGTCTACAGTCGTTTTTGGTTTTAAAAACACGCAAAAGGCGTTCTAATTCATTTTTTGATATGTATAATATGTTTTATGGCTGGGGGTCATTCCGTTAATTCGTGCGACACCGAGAATGCTACCATGACGTCATGAGTGTATGTAATGTGTGTGTGTGTGTGTGTGTGTCGGTTGACTGGTGGGGACCGTGAGTAAAAATTATTTATTATAAATTACCGATGATACGACCGTTATTGGATGCAATGCATGCGTTATTGGAATCGCGGTGCCGTGTGGTTTAGTTGTAACAAAAGGTAAAGCCCGGTGTATAATATTATAGTATGACAATAAAAATAACTCATTATGAATTTTATAAATATAACTTAATATATTGGATGATAGTTTGTTCGACGATGTCAGTAGATGGGAATTAATGGTGTTTGTAATTTTAGGTTATAACTCCTCATGAATATATTTATATTATTTACATTTATATATATATATATATATATATATATTTATATATTTATATATACTAGCCAAGACGTTATGGTTTCGCCTGTGATTTGTTGTTTATTTTGTCTTCAAACGATAATATTATAAAGAATTTTTTATTCAAATTTTATCGTTTAATGTGATCAACAAGTAAATATAAAAAACGGGTAGTGAAAACGTATTGGAATGTTCTTAGAGGTATTAATGATACATATATTTTTATTAAGAATGCATACAGATACAAAAGCAATGCTAATTAATCTGTTGTTGATAAAGAATTTTATTATTTTAAATAGATTCACTCGTAGGAATATTTGGTAAAACCTTGAGAAACAAAATTGGAAAAATGTTAAATAATGTCGCCACAAAATGGGAACATATTCATAAAAAAAGGCCTGTTCCAGCGGACCTCACAGAGAGGCCCAAAAATTTGTTTTATTTTTTAACTTATGCATATTTTTTACTAACAAAAGTGGTACTAAAACCTCCAACAGCCTGTCAGGTATAACAGTAAAAATGTTTAACCAAGTCGGTTCAGTAGTTTTTTCGGTTAGCGTAGTTGTAGAAAACCCCTTACAATTTTATATATTAGTACAGATGTTAGTTACCATCACTGCTATACTGTATTCGTTTTTTTCGTTCATCAATTGTGTCCGAGTTTGTAACGGATAATTAAAAAAAAAAATTACATTCAATAAAAAATAAACATTGCAGTCTTTGAAAATTGATTATTTTTTACACGTGTCGAAAAGGTTATCTACAGTTGAATCCACGTTTCCTCGTATCTAATACCTAACAACGTTGACATTTTTATGTCAACTGTACTCGTATTTAGTAGAAACAAGACACATAGGTACATGAACCGATGTTTTTGCATGTAGTGTAAATACTCTTAGTTATCTTTTACCTTCACTTCTTCAAAAAGTTCTAAACCGCTAAGTTTCGCTGTTTAAATTTGAATAGTAGAAATTTGTGCTCTTAGAAGTTTCGAATATACGTTTACGTTTTCCGAAAATATTCCTGTGAGTATATTGTCAGTTCAGTATTTATTTACCTTCGTTTAGCAATGAAAGTTTTAATAATAGCTGCAACAAGTACGTATATGGATAATATATAAGAAATTTTTCGGAACGCGTTTGAGGCTAAGTGTACAGTTGTAATTTTAAATATTTCACGAGCAGTTTTACTTTTTAAATCGATTTTATTTTTTTGGTTGTCTTAAATTGAAAACCGTATTTAGGAGGATTCATAAAAATGAAGACGGACGAATTTAAATTTGTTTAAGGTTGGGTAAATTGATAAATATTGGTGGTCCTGAAAAGGACCGTTTTAGAGGGGTTTTTTGGGAAGAGAACAATTGTGGGGACTCATACCGCACGGGCTTACTTCTTTTTGGGTGCAGCCGCGGGTTTTTTTGCCGGCAACTTTTTTGCCTTGGGTGGCTTGGGTTTTGTCGCAGCTGCTTTCTTGGCCTTGGCTGGAGATTTGGCGGGTTTCGCGGCCTTAGGCTTAGCGGGAGCTGCCTTCTTTGCCTTTTTGGCAGCGGGCTCGGTGGCAGACTTTGCTTTTTTAGCCGGCAGCTTCCTCTTCTTGGGCGTGCCGGAGGCGGCCTTCGCGGAACTGGGTTTTTTCGCTGCAGGCTTCTTCTTTGCTGCCACTTTCTTGGCGGGTTTCTTCGCTTCGGCGGCCAATTTGAAGTGGCCTGACGCGCCGGCACCGTTAGTCTGAACTAATACGCCTTTGGCGACCGCGGCTTTCAAGAATTTGCGGATGAACGGCGCCAACTTGGCCGAGTCGACCTTATAGTTGGCGGACAAGTATTTCTTGATGGCCGGCAGTGACGATCCTTTCTTTTCCTTCAACTCCTTGATTGCGGCAGTTACCATGACTGCGGTCGTCGGGTGTGTGGCAGCGGCCGGTGCCTTTTTGGTCTTCGGTGCTCCTGTCTTCTTCTTGGCCGGTGACTTGGCCACTGCTGGTGTGGCCGGTGCTGATGCTGCGACTTCGGTTTCAGTCATTTTGAATTTGAAAAACGTAAACGATGAGTATAGGGTGAATAAATTCGTAAACGAATATTACTTGATGTCGAAAAGTCGAAAATGGGTTGTGACGGTTGTTATATGGCAGTCACTGTACCGACTACCAAACGCATGTCGACCGAATTTACAACACTGGTAGTGAAGCCCGTAGTTTTTTCTCGATTATTTCGCGAATACTCGTGATCAAACGATGAAATTTAATTATTCGAAAAGCCAACGAGTTTTTCAATTCAATTACCATGTTTACTAATGGTGTGACATAATAATTTCCGAAATCTAATCGGTTATTTCTGCACGTTCCTGTCGTTTTCGGTATGCTTAACTTTTCGATTAATTTATCGTTAATTTCCCACAAACAATTCAAATCTCGGCTTAAAACGTAATCTGCACATGTTACTTATTATTTTGACATAACTATGAAAATTGTATGTCAAGATGGTGACTTATAAAATCGATCCGAATAAGTAGTGTTAGTCATCTTCGAATAAAGTCTGTCATCCGGGCGCACGAGAGATCGAATAACTATAGGTACCATTCAATAAATTATTTAGTTTGGGTATGAATGAAAACTAAATAATTTTTATTGAATTAGGCAATAAATCACCAAACACATTTTCTTTACATTAAATGGTCATGCAATATTTATCACCAAGTGATAAGTTTCCTTGGATAAATTTAGTATAGTAAGAACACTTTAGTAAACACCTTTCCGGTTCTTCTAATTATTTTAATTGGAAATTTATTAAAATAATTTTTGGTTGAAAACGTTTTCATGCTTTTATTAGTTATTATTTATTCTAATCGTTAACACTGGTTTTCTTAGAGGAAGATTTTGACAGGTATCGACATAAAAACTACATTATTTATTTAGTGGGTCCACCCATCATATCGTTTTATTTACATGGACGTAAGAAGTTGCATTACACGTTGTAATTGAAAGATTATGATTAAAAAAAAATGTTGAAAATGTATATATTTCGAATTGTTCCAATAAGAATACTTCGAAACTACAATACATATGCAAGTAAGTTTTATTTCAAATTTCAATTAATTTTATGAACTTGATTGGAAATCATTAAACAAATTGTTATCAATACAATTCAGGGTAAACATATGTTGTGGCTATACAGATTTAAATTGTTACTGTTCGGATTTGACGATCAGATGTTATTCTAAAATCAGCTATTTGTGAACATAATTAACAAATTTTTATGTCGTTCTTGAATTAAAATGTTGATGTTAATTACTCATTTTTGTATTTTGTTGAGATTTTTCAATAATGAACTGAATAGCTCATACCTAGTATGAATTAATTTCAAACAGTGATGAAAGAATTAGTTTTCAAGTTAAGTATTTAAGTAGGTATAAAGTTATACACCGATATATTGAAAATACTGAATTGGCAATAATGTGGTGCATTTTTTCTATATTTTATGAATTAACTCAATTAATCATGTTGTTTTACATGAGTGTTACGTAATATTGCATTCAATATGTGACTGTTAATGAACAATGTTTAATATAATCCATACATGCTAAACCAAATTATGACGTTTAACATTTATCAATACTCATATAAATATATGTATCATTAATACCAATTTTTATTAACTCTGCATAATGGCCAAAAATTAATATTATGTTAGTAACATGTTCGGTTACATAATTTATATGTGGTAATATTCTCTATGTTTTCGTTAAATTGTTTTAAAATAAATAACACTTTTATGGTACATAGTTTACTAAACTCTAAACGGCTCAGCGGTGAACGGTATTACCGTCAGTCGTACACTAAAGAAATCATCAATACTGTATACGAAATGGTCAATAACCATAAGCGTGAGCAGACCTTATTGGCAGGGAGGGCAAATTTTTTTCACCATCATGTGGAAATATTTTTTAGGAGAAGATATAAATAGGTTTACTTCATTAATATAGCATGTATTCATCAATATCATCTGTATTACGTAATGTATTATTTATTACATGTTTATGTACAATTAATATATGTTAATATTATAAAAACAAAAAGTTATAATAACTATAAAATACAATTGTTCAGTTGTATGATTATTTAGAATTTTAATTTTATAGCACCATTCTTTTCTCGGAGGGAGTTAATATTTTAAATTGTTGAATCACATCAGTATTAGCTTTTGGTTTGAAAAATGCAAACAATGTATTCTGCTTGTTTTGAGCCATTAAGTAAAAACTAGTACAAATACAATTAAACAATAAAAACAAAAAAAAAAAATAAAAACTCAATAGTCGCCAATCGCCAATATTAATATTTTCATTTGCGCTTATCGGCTATCGACATGTTATTCTGTTTTATAATTGTAATCACGGTCTAAGAAAATATCTTATCTTCTAAGACCGTGATAATAATCATCAGATACGAATATTGTCACTGTACGGAACACAAAGAGGCGGTTATAAATAACTCTTTAAAATCGTGGTTTATTACAGATAACTTGTTTGTCGGTATCATTGGTAAGTATAATTCTGAACTGATAATTTTCCCATATCACAGATTCGAAGTAAATCGTTATCATATTTATAATTTATATCAGTCACAAACTCTCGAACACGATTATCCAAGTGGCAAGTAATATTAATTTGCAAAAAAGTTCGGCCCGCAGGGGGGACAGTTGCCCACCCTGCCACCCCCCCACCGTGCGCACGCCTATGTCAATAACAATTCATGCTTTGGATCTATTTTACTGTTATATATTGTATTAGTAATAAAGAGATTAGCTTATTTTCAAACTGATTGATTTTTTTTTTCAAAATCAATATTTCAGTATGAAATTATATAATAATGTGGACTGTTCTATCAAAAAATACCAGATTATCGTTGGTTTAATGAACGTTTTTTCTAGTATTTTAGGTATTTATGATATTCCCGGTTTTGTAATACAATTTATATTATAGGCATTCATTATGTTTTCAATTTTTAACAGTAATATTAGGTTATACGAATATTGTAGGAAATAGGTGATATATAACTTAATTTCAGATTAAAAAAAATGACTTAATAAAAATCACATCGTACATTTGTACAACACTACAGCGCCATATAGCAAAGAACGCCGCCATCTTTAATTCGGAAAAGCCGCAAATTTGGGTTTTTCCTTTGAATCGATCTTTTAAAAGATCGATTCTTTTGCCAACGATTTTTTTTGGATCGATCGGATTTAAATCGATTCAAAAGATCGATTCACTTTCAAGAATCACCCATCACTATTGTAAATGTGTATTATTAATTTAGCTTGTAGGGAAAATAGTAATTTTTGTCACCTAAAATATGTTAGTTTTTTATTTTTAAAGATCGATCTCTTTCTAGATTCACCGAGTCCATGGCTTGATTTTTTTTAATTATCAACATTGTCACCATCGATGTTTCGTTAAGATTAAACGTAAACTATAAATTAATAATACATCGAACGTTCAAAAAATATTGCCTTCCTTATACTTGATAGTTGAAAACAAACATAAAAACTCATTAAAATAAAATTTTAAATTTCAAAAATTGTTGGCCCTGAAAAGGGCCTTTTTAAAGGATGAGTTATTGTGTAGACCGTTCAAGCACGTTCACCACGGATACGACGGGCCAATTGGATGTCTTTTGGCATGATGGTCACACGCTTGGCGTGGATGGCGCACAAGTTGGTGTCTTCGAATAGACCCACCAAGTATGCTTCGCTGGCTTCCTGCAGGGCCATGACGGCCGAGCTCTGGAAACGCAGGTCGGTCTTGAAGTCCTGGGCGATCTCACGAACCAGCCGTTGGAAGGGCAACTTGCGGATCAACAATTCAGTGCTCTTCTGGTAACGACGGATCTCACGGAGGGCGACTGTTCCGGGACGGTAACGATGGGGTTTCTTCACTCCTCCGGTGGCCGGTGCGCTCTTCCGGGCGGCTTTGGTGGCCAATTGTTTCCTGGGAGCCTTGCCTCCGGTGGATTTACGTGCGGTCTGCTTGGTACGAGCCATGACTTTGATGTGAGAGACGGATAGACAGAATTCGACGAGTCAGAAAACTGGTTGCGGTAGTTTGGAAAAACCATGGAATCACCCGTATATATACAAAAATGGGTTTTGTACGCTTCATCCCTATTGGTCGGCGAACGCTGACTCTTGAATTGGAAGGGGAAATACGGTGGACGGTTCCTATTGGCTGCACTGCACGGATCGATCGGATATATACAGGTCGCACTGGTAATTTGAAATCATTCAAGGGATAAGTATCCAACGTTGAAGTCGTCTACTGCAAACCTAGAACAACTTTCAAAATGACCGGACGTGGTAAAGGAGGAAAAGGATTGGGAAAAGGAGGCGCGAAACGTCATCGTAAAGTACTTCGTGATAACATCCAGGGTATCACCAAGCCCGCTATTCGTCGGTTGGCCCGCCGTGGAGGAGTAAAACGTATCTCCGGTCTGATCTACGAAGAGACCCGTGGTGTTTTGAAAGTGTTCCTGGAAAACGTTATCCGTGACGCCGTCACCTACACAGAACACGCCAAGAGGAAGACCGTCACCGCCATGGACGTAGTCTATGCGTTGAAACGACAGGGCCGTACTCTGTACGGTTTTGGAGGATAAGCGGTACTTTTTAAATCATTCAAAATTCCTTTTCATATAAAAAGGCCCTTGTCAGGGCCACAACTTATATCACTCACTATCCTCCGTGTAATATGTATAAGACGTCTATATTGGCAAATGCCAAATACGAAGAACTCTTGTACAGCAGTCAACGTTCACTAACATAATTTTGACTCGTTATCAAAATATGTTTTAATATAAACATTGCAAGTAAATACAATTTAATCGAAAAAGTAAAAATGTTGATTCTTAGGCTACGTTCAGACGGCGACTATTCGATTCGATTTTTTCACGTACGGGTTTTGAGGCGTGGCAGGGGACACAGCACTGTCGGCAATCAACCGTCCATTGTCATCATGGATCCACGTATTCCACTTATTTTTTATTGGTATGGAAATGTTAATAAGAAACGGTTAGTACGTCGAAGATTCTGGGTACATCCTCTTTTAGAGAATGGTCCACAGCGTGAAAAACGTTTTGAAAAAAGCCTGGATAAATATTTATTAAAATTTCTCTCCACGAATTTTGTGTGGCAACTAGAGATCAGCCCGGGCCCGGGTCAACCCGGACCGGACCGGAAAAAACCCGGACCGGGATCGGGTTAGGTCCGGTCCGGTCACTTGCTTTTATATTCTTGGTTTAGGCGTTTCCGGGGGCCTGGAAGTAATAATGGGTTAGGTTTGGATTAATCATAAATATATTTTTCACTGGTTTGGTCCGGTCCGGTCTTTTGTTCTTTTGGTCTGGGTTAAAAATAGTATTATTTTTTTTTCAATTTATATCTAATTATTTATTAATAGCATAATGTATTCGTATTTCTTGAAATAACTTTATAAAATACGGCCATTTCACTATTCGTGTATTATCGGTTATTAATATTATTTTTCCTCCGGGCAGGAAATTGTGAAAATAAACGTTGTTTACTGTTGAATAAACCATACTATCTAACGATACACAATATAATATAGTATATATTTACATTATACAATAATTAATAATACTGTGAAATGTGAATGTCTAAAATTGTTTTATTTTATTTCGCTCGTTTGTCGGAGAAGCATCGTATCTGTATTTGATTGATCCATTCCACGAACATAAAAGTAAGCATAAGAATTTAGTAATTACTACGAAATTGTTATTTTAAGTTATCGATATTAGTAGGGCTGGGATTTGTATGTAAATACATAATTTTATTAAAACATGATAAATTAATTATTGTAAATGATAAATTCGTTTCACGTGATTTGCAATGAAAAAAGACATATTTTATTTTACATATTTTTACATATTTTGGAAAATGTCTGCTTTTTATTACATATTGCGTAAATATTGACGATTTCGGTGATTTAATTCATACTTCGATAATAGTACTCGTATAAATTGTAAGTGTATGCAATATGCATAATATGGGAAGTAAGTATTAGTTAAATATTAATAACTTAATTTTAGTTTATCTTATTTGTTTCTGTTCGATAACCATACATTAATATTCTTAGATTATACTTTGTATTCAACAATTATTAGACAAAATTGAAAATATATAATTTACAAATTTTCAGCAGTGTCAGACGTGTAAAATGTAAATACTTGCATTCGCATGGTTGTGAACATATCTTAATATTTTATATCTTTTTAAATTTAATTGGTTAGAAATTAAAAACAATTAGGTAATTGTATATTATTCAAAAATTATTTAGAATTTAATTTTAATTTTACATCACGTTGACATAATTTAAAATTTTTCTTATTACATATTTTTTGTGTGTAATAATTCAATTTTTATAAAAAAATACCTAATGTTGGAGCATGTTTTAAAAAACTTAGTTAATTTAAACATTTAGATATTTTTAGACGTCAAAATTTCAAATGGAAAATTAATCATATCAATAATAAGTAGTAGGTACTAGGTAGTAGGTAGTAGGTACTCTAAATTTTTTTTTACTTTTTCAGTATACTCAGAAATATATTATCGCCTAAATTAAAAATTATAAAATGTGTAAGTTTGGTTCAGCCCATGATAAGTTATGGGATAGGTACACTTTTCAAGAAGTGCTTATCATATTCACATTAATAATTAATAAATTAAAGTTTACAATGAATTCACTTTTAAACTTATATTTTTCAAACCAAGTCTATAACCTAGTAATATTTTAATATCTTAATAATTAATGAACTGTCTATCTAATTTGAATAATTGATACCTACATTGTATTATAAAAAAAAATGTATGTTTATTGTTAATGTTAAATTATCCTGTTTAGTGTTTAGTTTCTAAATCACCAAATTTGTCATGGGTCAAGTTCATATTAACAAATAAAAATGGTCCTGATCCGAGTTTTCATTATTAAATAAAAATGGTCCTGGTCCGGGTTTTCATTATTAAATAAAAACGGTCTTGGTCCGGGTTGGGTTTTTTTTTTTAATGTAAAATCCGAGCTGGGCTGGTCCGGGCTTTTAAAAAAATCGTGAGCTTGGTTAAAAAATGGTCTGGGTTGAAAAATATATTTTAGAAATTGGTCTGGTCCGGTTAAACAAATCGTCTTAAATATTTGGTCTGGTCCGATCCCATTTTTATAGGACCGGGCTGTTCTCTGAGTGGCAACTTTATTTTTATACATGTCCAATGACTTATCCCATAAATTAGGACGTTCTTCAATAAGTGAAATAAATAATTCTGTTGAAATATTATCGTCTTCCATCTTGAATAGCTTAAAAATAATAATAATTCGAAAATCGAAAACACGACGTAATGAACGAATTCGATGAAATTTTGTTCGTGTGAACGACACAATATAAATTAAAGCGCTACTAATCATGTATACGATAAAAATACATTCGAGATTTATCGAATCGTAGTGACAAGTTCGTACGGTATACGAAAAAAATTATTTCACGAATACGGGATTTTCCCGCATGGGCTTCGTGTAAACGTACAAATATAACACTCGCTGCCACTGCTCTATTCGATAAAATCTCGTATACGGTATACGAGAAAAATATGGTCGTCTGAACGTAGCCATAGGCCCGGCGCACACCAATGCAGTGCGGTTGCGGCGCGGCGGCGGCAGTAGCGCGCGAAAAACACTGCGTCCGCACCGCACCGCACCGCAAAAGCACACCAATGCAGTGCAGCGGTGGCGCGGTCAGTTTTTTATTTATTAAAAAATACCAAAAATAATGTTCTGTGTTATTATTGTGTACTCTTATTAGGTAGTTTGAAGTTTGATACAATGATTACAATTGACAACAACTTGTTAAACAATGTTCCTAACCTATCGATAATTGTTTGTATTTTGACTTTTCACCGCACGCGCACTGCAAGAAAAAACTGCCATGCCTCACTGCATGCAGCGCGCCGCATATACAACGCCACTGCACCGCCGCCGCACTGCATTGGTGTGCGCATTCCCATAAGATAACGTGTGTTCTATTTTAAATGCGGCACTGCATGCAGTGCGCCGCGAACGCGCCGCAACCGCACTGCATTGGTGTGCGCCGGGCCTTACTCTGTAAGAAATGCTTGTAGTAAGTGTACTGTGTAGGAAGTCTAATTAATTTAATATTTATTTAAAAAATTAAGATCATAATACATACATTATAGTATAAAATGTATAATCAATATTTTGTAATACATGGTTTATGCATGAATATGAAAAAAATTAATATTTTTAAGTAGCTAATAAGGTGATAAAAAAATTAAGCATAAATAAATTAACTATAATGAAACATACTTGCGTATCATCTTTTTATTTCCAGCTTAATTTTTAGATTCTGAGTGAAGCGAAGGATCTTATGGTTTTACAATGATGTTTATTATTATTATTTTTTTTTTTTATTTTTTTTTTTTTCGTATAGAAATCCTTTTCCAAAAGTTTCGTCCAGCATCTTTTTAGATTCGAAATTGAACTGAGATGGTACTTTAGAGAGGTCATTTTTCTAAAATCTCCATAGTTTTTCCAGTAATCAAGAATAACGATCGAAAAACTGAGTAAAAACGGTAAAATCGGTAAAAATCCGCCGTAAACGAGATTTTCACTGTTCTGATTTTAGGTATTTAGTCATAAATCGAAAAGTATTGAAGCTAGAAACTTGAAAATTTTATCCAATATCAAATACATACTTTTTTATATTAGACAACATTTTCAGAGCAATTATAGCACTTTTTACTAAAATATAGAACTTTTAATTTACCAAATTGTTTGAAAGTTTTTATGTAATATAATTTTAAATATTTGACAAAAAGTTCTGAAAATGTAATATGACCTTACTCATATACCTACCTAATTATCCTAACAAAAGTTCAAAAATCGTTAGTCAGGATTTTTTTATACACACTTTCATAAATTATTATACGATTTTTTTCGATATTGTCTGATTTCTTTTAAGTTTATTTCTAATGAGTTATAATTGTTATAACAATTGAAGTTTAAATGAGTCATATCTAATTGAATATTTTATGAGGGTTTAATGAAAAAAAAACTCACCAACAATTAAACTAATAACCGTAAAATACGTAAACAGTATTTAAATAATAATATATTATATTACACTGAAACTTTGCTCAGAATCGTTTTATACTAAAGAAATGAGTCATCATTTCTTTAAAACTTAATACATTCATCACCAATACCTATCTTGTCCGAGGACCGAAGGGACGAAGGACGAACTTGTACCACCATCATCTCACTTACCAGCTTTTTAAAGACGATTTGATGTTTACGTTTTTTATAATTATTAGTTAATTTAATATTATTTGGTAATTCATAAAATAGTTTTATTGCTTTATATATAACTGTTTTATTGTAGTCATGTTAGATTTAAATTACATTAAGTATTCATTATTATATATATTATATATCGTCAGACTAATTTGTAAAAGTTTTATCTCTATACTGACAACTTTTCAAGAGAGAGAAAAAACATTTTTTTGAATTAAAAAATTATAATACTGGGATAAATATTTTTTTTTCAATATATTTGATGATTTTGTTAATGTAATTTAAAAAAATTTAAAAACACCTATAACACTCTTGTAGATGGATTTAGAACTATTTCTTCATAAAAAAATTTTTTTTGGATATAGAACTTTTTCTACAATTTGATCAACTAAATAAAATATTAGTAGAACATTTTGATTGTATTACTCTTTTAGTTAATTAATTAATAAAAACAAAGTATTTATGTAAATATCATTATATAATTATAGCTTAGATTGTTTAGAATATAAAATAAATTCACCAGTTTTGGAAAAATCACATAAAGTCAAAATGTTAAACAAAATAGTTTAACAATAAAATAGAACATCATTAAATTATAAAACAGGATTTTGATGTAATGATTGAATTGTGCTTATTATAATATTTTAACTAAATCATGTTATAAAATAAATGCCTACAAAGTAATGAATAATTAACAATAACACTGTCATAGATAATAATGGAGATCTATGGAGATGGCACATTTTCATCATTAAAATATCAGGTATGGAAATAGAACATTTTCACTGTCATGTTTATTATTACTTTCATGGAAGAATAAATTAATATATTTGAGTCAGCATACTTTTAAACAATGCGTTATTATTTATAGAACTCGAAAACAACATAAAAAAATTGCATTTTTGGAGTTAGAACTTCTACGAATTAGTCTGACGATATTGTATATTATATATACAGATTATTATATTTCGAATGATTTTTTTTATGTGATTCAAAGTGATACTTCATATGTATATTTTAATAGTTGATATTTATTTTTATTATAGTTTAATAAATAAATATTAATAAATAAAGTACAAAAATATTGTAAAAAATAAAATATAACTAAATAAATATTTATTTATAGAATGTTTCTCGATAGAGATAAGAAACACGTAGGTACGTTTCATGATCTGTTGAATCTATAAGCAACATTGTATTGACCAAGTAAATGCAAATTTTTCAATCCGAGAATACTTAGCATATTGAAAATAAAAGAGAATATTTTTAGTATGGGAAAATAAAAAAATTGCTGTTTAACTAAAATTAATTCATAAATAATTAGGTAATTAAATAATAATAATTAAATTAAAAAGTTTTCATATTTAAAATTATGATAATGGGAAAATTATTCGTATTCGTTTAGATATCCTATGGATAACTTTAACTATAACTTATTCATAGATGGTAGAACCGGCCTACAGTGGTATTAAATTGTATTATACACATGGCATAAAATTATTTTATACAGACGGTATAAAAAAAAAAAAATTAAGACGTTATTTTTAGTTATTACCACGATTAAAGATATTTAGATATAAAATTATTAGTATGTATTTTATTGATTATCATTTATTAATTATTATCGTAACATGTTTTCCCATAAAGTAGGGCAAGTACTCATTCTAAAAATATCCATAGCGTAGTAGTTTTATCCTTATCGAATTTAGTGTATATTATCATATTTATGTTGTCATAGACTATTAGTATGGTCTATGGTTATTCCATATTCAGATATTCTGATATTATTATATTAATTATATTATTCTAGGTTAATAAATAATAATCATTTTTCATTTAGTAATTTCTTTTTAACTCTTGTGAGTTGTGGTTGTTAGGTTTTTTTACGTGGTTTGATTGTTGAAGTTTTAAACTTAAAAATGGGTAGACCATCACAGCAAAAACAAATTGTAGGCAAATATTTTAAAAAGAATTTACAGAAAAGAGGTAAATTAGATTGTCATGAATGTATTTATTGTTGTCAAACGTTTGCATACAACTCTTGGCGAATGGCAAAGCATTTGTTTTCATGTATGAAATTCCTATTGAAATCGAGAATTCTGACATGCCTATCATACAAAAATTATTTAAAAATCATAACGGAGCAACATTAAATGAAATGGATACAATTAATTATAATAATGATGACGATGAAAATTTTACTATCAATGATGGATTAGGTAATGAAAAATCTTCGGAAAAATCTAATTTATGTCTCAGTTCAAAATATGGAAATTTATTGAAAAACAATACTATTGAGAAGTATGTTGACAATAATTGTATAAATCAGAAAGAAGAGGTAGATTTAAGTAACAACCTGCACTATATCTATATGTAATTATAATTAATTTGTGTATTTATATTAATTAGGCAGAAATTTGGGAACTTTTGGCAAAAGTTTGCTATGCATCTGGAACTCCTATTAGTTTTACTAAAAATATGTATTTTCAAAAGGCATTTAAAAAAATCAAACCATGTCTGCGACTACCATCTGGGTATCAATTATCTAACAATTTATTAAATTCTGAATACAAAAAGAGTTGAAAAAATTGTCAATGAAAAAATGATGTCTAATAATTATATATCTGTGCAGTTAGATGGATGGACTGACATATAGTTAGTATAAATTACATTAGGTACCTAGATTTAGATTGATATTAAGTCAAATAAAAAGTAAAAACATATTTTATTATTATAACTTTATTTATTGCAACAATAACATGCATTACATATTTTAACAAATTTTTTTTATAGTAGAATTAATAGTAAGTATTAATAGTAGAATTAATAATAAGTAATTTATAAATTGACAATAATAATACAATTTACAATATTGCAGCACTCCCGAAAAGCATAACTTGTGCGGGAGAGCAAGTTCTTAAAAGAAATATAAATAAGATAAAAGTATTAATTAACAACTGATAATTTAAAATTAGAAACTACTTTATATAATATTAAAAAGAGACTTAATTAAACTAAAATACAATAAAATAATAGAGAATGACTGGGGAACAAAATCTAAAAAAGTTGTCAATCAAATAAAAGAATAAAATTATAATTTAAGTAATTAACAAAAGAGAAACATATGAGATAGGAATAACTAAAATTTAAATACAATCCAAATCTAATTTTTTAATATATTTTTTAAAAGTATTTAAATTAATATTAAAAGAAACACATAAGTGTAAGCCAATATAAAATGTATTTTTTTGACCAAAAACTTAACAACTAACACTAACAATATGGTAAGCATCAGGCACGGCTCCAGGGGAGGGCTAGGTGGGGCTCTAGCCCCCCCAAAAAACAGTTCAGCCCCTCCATCAGCCCCCCCACTGAAAAATATGTACGATGTAACAAAAAGTCACATTAAATTATTTTTAAAAGAGCTACATAATAGAAATTATGAAGTATACTTTTTAAATATTTATATAGTTTATATAAATACTTTCATATAACCGAAATTTTGTGTTTTAAGTTTTTGACGTTATAAAATTTTAAAATACTGAGATGATATTATTATTATTCATACTTTATACTTATTACTTAACAGTTTAATGTTTATACGGGCGTGCGTTATCGCGTCCGTATCAATGTATCAACGCCTAACATAGTCTATTTTTAAATAGGTATCAAATGTTAATAATATTATATTATTACATTTAGACACTCCTTGGATTGTATATTTGTTTAATATTATGTTACTGATAATTATTGTATTTTATTTTTAAACCATTTGGGACATTTCATTAGAATATTACATGACGTCATTTTTGTTTTATTTATTATGTTTATCCGTATACACTATAGTACTATACACCACACCGCCAAGTGCCAACGTGTTACGTGGTTAATAAGACGTTAGTATATTTGAGTGTCGTGTACGTGTATGTTTATTCGTCGTGAGCGTTATTTGGTTTTTGTTTGATTTGTTTTTCTAATATAGTAATGTCTAATATGAGTAAAGACAATAGTAATAGTAAAATAAGAAAAATCGATTCATTTTTTGGACCAAGTTCACATGCAGTAAAGGCTGTGACAGAAACAGTAAACAAAAAATTGAAAATTGAAAATGAAACAGAAAATGAAGAATGGGAAGTAAAAAGCAATTATGACAGTAGTATTGATACTGATAATTCATCAGATTCAGATGATTATCAACAGTTAAACGATCTACAAGAAACAAAAAACCTTGATCCAGAACACTTACATCAAAAACAGGTAATTGAAATTCAAACGGAAATTATATCTAAAATAGGACCTAGTGATATAACACATATAGTTAGTGATCAGCCCACACAACCAATTTTAAAAAATTATCCACAATCTAAATTTGGAAAAGAATGGAGACAATTCCGCCCCGAATGGTTTAAATCATATCCTTGGCTTGAATACAGTATATTAGATAATGCTTGTTATTGTTTTCCTTGTAGATTTTTTTCTTCTAACTCTGATAATTCACCGTTTTACAAAATTGGATTCAAAAATTGGAAAAAAGCTCTGGATAAAAATGCAGGAATAAAAGGCCATAATAAATCTTGTATACATAAAACTTGCATGATGAAGTGGGAAGGGTATAAAAATTCCAAAAAAACAAAATCAATTTTATCAACATTAAATGAGGCAAATATATTTTTAGTTAAAGAAAATCGGTACTACATATCAGTTATAGCGGAAATATTATTGTTCACGGCCTGTCAAAATATTGCGCAACGAGGTGACAATGAAGGGTCAGAAAGCCTCAACAGAGGAAATTTTTTAGAACTTCTAGAACTTTGTGCTAGGAGAGACACAAGATTTAAAGCTAAAATAGATATATTACCAAAAAATGCGAAATACACTCATCATACTATTCAAAATGATTTATTTTATATAATGAGTAAATTAGTTTTAGAAAATATTGCAAAAGAAGTTAAAGAAGCCAAATATTTTGCTATTCTTGCAGATGAGACAAAAGACATAAGCAAAACTGAGCAGTTATCTATTATGGTTCGTTACTACCACAATAACTCAATGAATGAAAGATTTTTAGGGTATGTTCCTTGTAATGAATTAAATGCGAAGGCTCTTTTTAATTACATAAATAAAACACTATCAGACTGTGGAATAGATATTAAAAACTGTATAGCTCAAACATATGACGGTGCATCTGTAATGAGTGGTAAACAAAACGGGGTTAGGTCAATTTTTCAACAACACGTTCCTCAAGCGCTTTACACACACTGTTTTAATCATAGATTAAATTTAGTTATAGTTGATGTATGTAAAAATATACCTGAAATAGATAAATTTATTACTCTACTTCAACAATTGTACAACTTTGTTAGTAGGTCAACTGTTCATACTAAATTCTTAGAACTTCAAAATAAATATTTACCAAAAAAAGAAAATATGGAATTAAAAAGGATTTGTGAAACTAGATGGATATGTCAAATTTCTGCTTGTATCGCTGTAAAAAAAACATTTTCAGTGATATTACTTTTATTACATCAAATAAGCCTAGAAACCAAAAGTGAAAAAGAAATAGAAGCTAAATCACTATTATTTCACATTAATTTTGAATTTATATTTTGTCTCTATTTATTTTGTGATACACTTAGTGAGATAAAAATTGTGTCAGATTATTTACAAAAGCCAGATTCAGATTTGGGTTCTAGCTGTCTACTAGTAGAATCATTAATTAATTATCTTATGGAATTTAGAAATACATCAAACAAATTTGAAGATCTTTTGAAAGAAGTTGAATTATGTGCACGAAAAAATAATATTCCACTCCCTAGTGAAACAATTAAAGAAACAAGATTCCGCAAACTTCCTAAACAGTTTTCATCATATCTAACTGAAGTAGTGACTTCTGAAAGTAAAAAAATTAGTAATAATAACGATATAAAGACAATGATTTTTTTTCCAGTCCTTGATAGAATGGTTAGTGAACTCAATAGAAGATTTTCAGACAATAATTCGATTTTGACAGGTATCAGTTCCCTCAACCCAAAATGTGACTCATTTTTAAATTTTTCAAATATTAAACCTTTAGCTGAACACTATAAGTTAGATATAGAAAGCTTAGAATCAGAATTAAAACTAGTTACAAAAGTTATCAAACGACATGAAGTTGAAAACAATATTCAGATAAAAACAATACTTGATTTAATGCAGTTACTTGAAAAATATAAATTAGCTTTTTCTGAAATGTATATACTTTGTATTATTTCCATTATCATTCCACCATCTAGTGCTGGAGTTGAAAGAACTTTCTCCAGTTTAAGACAAATTAAAAATTACATGAGAAACAAAATGACTAACAAGAGGCTCACAAATATAGCAATTTTATCTATAGAGAAAAAAATTGCCAAGAATTTAGATTTAGAAGTTGTTGTTGATAAATTTGCAGCTATACACAAAAACCGAAGAATATTATTAATTTGAATATTAATGTTTGTTGTATACAAGTAAAAATATGTTCAGTTTACTTATTATTTTCAAAATGTTTAAATAAAATAATAATATTGTACACATTTCTAATTATAAATTTTGTTTAAATGTATACTTAATAATTTAATATAAAAAGGATTTCTTAAAAGTATCTATATTTTAATGTACTTATAAACTATTATAACCTCTAACATTCAACAAAAAATATGAATTACCTAACTTTAATGTGTACACTAAAAACAAATTATTTAAAAATGTATTTGATTGCAAATTTAAAATCTATTAATTAAATATTAGGTAAATAGATAATCACCAATTTTCATTATAAAATATATTATTCCTGCTGGTATTGGTGCAATACTGTCAACTATTTTTTATATGGTACATTAGCAGGTATAGTGTGGAATATCAATATTTAGTTTATTTAATATATTTGTCACTACTAAATAAATTCATGAACTAATTAAATTTATTTTAAATTATAACAATTGAATAATTGATAAAGTTTGAAGGAATAACAATTGTGGCTTTTTATAAATTAACCTAATAGTATTGCCTAATGAGAAAAATTATAATTATTTACTACAATTTTAATCAAATATGTTTTTTCATTTGTAAAATTATTATTTAATTTATTTATTGAGTACTAATTATTGGATCAAAATAAAGAAACAAAGGTAGGTATCCCATATTATACAATTTGAGTCAAACCAATTTATCTGTTCATTACTAAATGTAAATAGGTACCTACAATTATTTTAATTTATATTTATGAAATATAGGTAAAAGAAGTACCTATAACCATTCGGCATTCAGTAACTGTCTAAGATGCGTAGTATTAAAGTAAAATTATATTTGTGGATCATTATTTATCATCATTATGTAGTTGTTAAACATTTTTAACTGTTCAAAATTGCATACCTTCATATTATTTAATTAGAGCTTAGAATATAAAAACTTGTGTACTACATAACTAATAGTTATATTAGGTTGTATGATACGGTATTATTTATATTTTATTTAAATAATCTGAGTATTTTCTGAAAAAACCTTAGCCCGTGTAAAAAAAACGTTTGACCCACTCTGCCCCCCCTGAAAAAAAATTCTAGTGCCGTGCTTGGTAAGCATATATTAATATTTCATTTAAACCTAGTTTTATGTTCATGATCAAATATTGGTATTTAATGTTTATGTTTATATAAATCAATCAGAACAGAAAAATTATTAATAAATTTAAATTTTTTTATACTCAGTTCATCATATACTTTTATAGTGCTAGTTTGAAAAGGTAATTTTAATAAATAATTTATAATACAGTTTATAGTGACATGTAGTCTGGATACTGGATAGATGGATCATGGATATTATAACTTCCTCCCCAAATTGATAAACCATAATAATAAAGAGATTGTACTACGGATAAATAAATAATTCATTTATAATAATTATTAAATATATATCTAGTTTCTTTGAATATGTAGAAAAATGTACGTAAACTATTATTTACAATGTTAATATGCCTGTCCCATTTTAGCTTACAATCAAAGATTAACCCTAGATATAAAATTTCTAATACTTTTTCCAGATTTATACATTTGGGACTGCAGGTGAAATACAATTGGATATACAATTTAGCAAATGTACTATTAAATTATTATTTGTAAAAATATTGGATGAATACAGTTCAAAATGAATAAATTTAGATTTTGATAAATTTAATTTTAATTTATTCTAACAAAACCATGCATAAACAGTATTTAAAATATTATTAGATTCATAATATGAATTATTAATTGTTGGATCAGATATTAAAATGGCATTGTCATCTGCAAAGCTAAATAATTTGATATTAATATTTGTTTTTATTTGTAAAAGTTCATTAATAAAAATGATAAATAGTAGGGGGCCTAACACAACAGTTGATTTGGTAAATTTTTTCACTTATTAATTATTTACATGTTTATTTAAAAATATTAAATATGCTCTATCAGAAAGTTTAAAAATTTGGTAATTTTTTGTGTTGTAACATTTTTAACAATATTTTTAACTATTAACAGCTGTTTTTTTTTTTAATAGTGTGTTAAACTTCTATTAGAATTCTTGTTGTCTAATATATTTCCTTTAAATTAGTATTTTTTAAAAGAAAATCAATTTTCATTTTTAGCTTATCAATTTGACTAGAAATAAATTCCATTACCACTGTCATAATATCATACAAATATTTATGTATTTCAATACCTAATTTACTTAAATGTACTTTGAATGTATTACATGTGCAACTCTAATAATATTATATATTAATTTATGCATTTTTTGTATCATTTCAGATCTGAACCTATTGTTAATATTGTATTAACTACACCTGAGCCAGTTGTGTATAAAATAATTGAAACTGGAACTAACAAGTATTCAAGTGTTTATATGGAATCAATTATTGAAAAAATTGTTCATGAAATTGGACAGAAAAAAGTAATTTCAGTAGTTTCCAATAACGCTAAAAATATGGTGAAAGCTTGGGATATATTTATAAAAAATAATCCATCATCACAAATACCTTTTTTTGGATGTGCTGGTCATGTATTAAATTTAATTTGTAAAGATATTAATCTGCCTACATTTAGAGAAATTCAAAATTTGACCAAAAGTATTATTAAACAGTTCAAGTCCTCTCATATACTTAACAGATTGCTTAAAAAAATTCAAACTGCTTCAATCTATTGCCACTGCATCTGGACTATTAGATAAATTAAACGATACTAAATTTGTTTATTTATTAATATTTTTTAACGAAATATTTATTTATACTAACCATATATTTAATTTTTTACAATCTAAAAATATGTCTGATATAAGTGGATGTGTTAATGAAGTTCAAAAACTAAGAAATAATTTGTTAAGATTAAGAAATGAAGAAATTGTGGACAATTGTTGTGAAGAAGCAAACAAGTTGAATGATACTTTGATTTATGACTGTAAACTGAAAGCAACGCTTCGTAAGATATCGTATGAAGTTTTGGATTCTTTAACTGTTCAAATTGACATCAGATTTAAGGATTTTTCAAATTTTGAGTTTGTTGAGTTAACAAATGAGAAAATGTTCAAATGTTATTCAAACAATTTTCCTGAAGCCAAATTTTTAAAGTTAGTAAAACAATATCCAAATTATTTTGACGAACATCGTTTGCGTAATGAATTACAAGTAGTTTACTCAGACACAGAAAAACATAAACCTCCTCGTGAAATGTTGGATTTTTTTTTTTAAAAGTAAGTATGTTAGAACGTTAGTATAATTGTAAATTTGAAAATAAATTAAATACATTTTTAATATTTGTTTTCAGACGATATACATGAAATATATTCTCAGTATACTAAATTGTGTCAATTGGTTTTATCTATACCTGCTACCACTGCATCCAGTGAACGATCAATGAGCACATTAAAACGCATAAAATCATTTTTAAGAAACACTATGACAAATGAGCGGCTTTCTTGCCTATCAACATTGGCAATCGAAAAACAACTGCTTGGAGTCATGGTAAAAGATCCTATTTTTGTTGAAGACGTGATAAATGAATTTGCAACAAAACAAGAACGAAGGCTTGAACTTATTTACAAAAAAATATAGCTGATATTATTTTAAATATTTTTATTGTTATATAATTTATATATTTGTTATTTTATCAGTTATACATATAAAATAAATATTAATTAATAAAAGTTTGAATTTAATTTTTGTATAAAAATATATTTAAACCTAACGATATATTGTATATAAGAAACAATGCAATTTATCTATATTTTTTCAACAGTTCAAATTAATAACTTAAAATGAAGTTGAATAAATTATGTATCAAAAATATAGATAACTATATTCGGAATTATTTAACAAATTTAATCAGTTACAGCATTGACTAAAATACTAATATTTTAAGTAAAAATGTATATAAATAGCTAATAGGTAGTTAGACAAAAGTTAAGTCTCCCCGTAAATTTTATTCACGCACCGCTACTGGATGCTAGTATAATGGATCATTCAGATAATGAAATTGATGAACTATATTTTAAAGCAGTAAATTCATGTAGTTAAATAATTTATAATCATTAGGTAACTCGAAAATGTTTTAAATGTTTTATATTATTATATTGTACAAAGTCAAAGAATGACATAATAAAGAAAATAATATAATAACAATAACTATCTAAATTTGGTTTGAATTAATTCTTGTATTATGTGTTTATTAAATGTTTTCTGACCTTCGAGTCATTTTTTAAATTATTTCTTTTTTAAATGATTCGTATTTCATCATTAATAATAGGTTTATAACCTCTGTTAAATTTCCAATAATTTGAGGTACTGCAAGTTTCTATACGGTATAATACTGGTATAATATGGTATATATATATAAAAAAAAAAAAAAAAAAAAAAAATGGTATTTTAACATCTCTATGTATAGGTAATAATTATTTCTGGTTTCTAGTTCTTATTTATTAAATAGGTACCTAGGTTTGTTATTAAATTAATGACTCAAATTTTAATTTATACAAGATTTAGAAATTTCTTTTACCTAAGTTTACTATTTGTACAATTTAAATTATTTAAGTTTCGAAGTTGCATACCTTTACTTTGAAATAACTCTATATAATTTTGAACAGCTCGTGATACAATAGACGGATTTTTCTTTTTTCTGTTTAGAAATTTTTCTTAAATTTGCGCCACTGGATTTTCTTTTTTTATTTAAATTTAAAACACCTGACATTTTGAAAAAAGTATAAATGTAGTACTAGTTCAAAACAACGATGTCTGATGATAAAATGACACGGAATAGTCAACACTCA
Organism: Therioaphis trifolii; assembly: GCA_027580255.1. Lineage (NCBI taxonomy): Eukaryota > Metazoa > Arthropoda > Insecta > Hemiptera > Aphididae > Therioaphis > Therioaphis trifolii. The sequence goes on along the minus strand of CM050409.1, from coordinate 11,034,725 downwards.
ACAGTGCACACTGCACGTCTGCACTGTGTGTCTGTGTCTGTGTAATGAGCGGTATAACAAAACATATTATTACCTCATATGGATACCTAAGTAACAACAATAATTCAGGCTGCAAAAATACCGAAATGACCAAAAATAGAATATTATTTCCACAACTCTCTTCCATATCAAGGTTATTTATAATAATAAAACCATATTCGTTCAATTATGGGAGATCTTTTATCATCCCATATATTGATGTATATATATATATATATATATATATATTTATTTATTTATTTATTTATTTATTTATATACCTAAATCTATACTTCTATACCAGTGTTTCCCAACTTCTTTTACTCGCGGAACCTTTGCAAGAGCTTGAACTTTTTGTGGAACCCCATATTTTGCTATAGTTGTAATGCTGACATAAGTTTTTTACACTTAAATGAGAGGATTGTCGGATGTAGGTTTTCGCGGAACACTTGGCGCCGGCTCACGGAACCCTTAGGTTCCGTGGAACACCAGTTGGGAAACACTGTTCTATACTATAATAATATGTAAAATGATAGCGTTTGTTTGTATGTTCGGGATAAACTCTGAAACTACTTATTCAATCGTCGTGCAGTTTTTTAAATTAAACAGGACATCACAGAGAAGGTTATAGGCATCAATTTAGTCCGATAAAGTTAATAAATAATTAGTTATTATTAGAGTCCGGATTTGTATGCACTCAAAAAGCCTAAAATAGTATGCATTTATGCATCTAAAAACTTTTAAATATACACTTGATATGCTCTTATTTTTTTTAATTATATGCAAAAATATACTCTTTCCCAAAATATATGCATTTATTTGCATAAATTTTTATGCATTTAAAAATTTAATTATGTTTTTGTTATTTTTTAAATTTTTTTCATAAATAATAATTCAACTAAATTAGATAGGTAACTTAATTTTTTGATTGCAGACATCAACTTAAAATATTGGTTGAGGAATAGTAAATATTTAAAAATGTATTCAACAAATAAAACAAATACTTTAATTAGGAATAGTAAAAAATAATAGATAAAATCATATTAAATCTTCTTATATTATTTTTTTAGTTAATATTTTTGAATAAAAATTCAAAATAAAGAAATTTAAAAAAAAACACGGTTTTGTAAACTTAAATACTTTAATAGGTACACAGAATAAATTTCATTTATTCTGTGCTGCGAACGCGCTACAGCGCTTGCAGCGGCGGTGTTTCCAGTTAAAGGTCTATTCACACAATATGTCAGTCACGATATGGTTCAGTTCAGAGAAGTCAGGTCAGTCTCAGTCATGGAAAATAACGTTTCGATAATTTTTTATCGCGTCATCTACACACATCAGTTTTCTATCCGAATCCGATCCGTCAGTATCTGTTCAGTCACAGATCCGAGAACTTTTGAATTCTCGCCAACGATATTTTTTGTTTTGACGGACGTCGGACGACAATTGTAGGCGAAATGGATGACGAACATCTTATCGAATGTGTTCGACAGTATGAAGTGCTGTACGATCTTTCAAGTCCAAAATATATGGACACTTCTTATAAAAACGAAAATTTAGTTCCATCTTCAATCAGTTCCTTATAAAGTGTCAAGAACTCTCCTTCACTGTCTCTTTTTTGCCATGCCTCATGCACCCACTTTCGTCTCTTCGGAGTCTTCTTCTCTTGTTCATCGGTTTCCTCGTCCAAAATGATTGCAATAATACATAATTCTTCGTCGGTGAAATTTGCCATGTTCACGTTGTAATGCGTAGTATTTAATATTATTAAATTAAATCAAAAAAGAAATATATACAAAAAATACGTTATGTGTAAACGCGCGTTTGGTATATAACAGACTCAACATGACTGACCCGATATCGGAACTGACCAGTCTCGGCGACTGATATGTGTGAAATACACTTGACTGATCAGTCAAAATCGTCGGCAACTTGACTTTCCCTGATCGGATACGTCACTGTCTTGTGACTGATATGTGTGAATAGACCTTTGTTCTTTCTCGCGTCAACCGCTGTCTGTTATGCACGTCCAGCGTTATACGTCTTATTGACTTCCGTAGGCCACTGTATTATAACCTGATATTATTATATTTAATAATAATTCTTACAACAACAACAACAACAATAATAATAACATAAAAACAATTTGTGATATCCCAACAAAAACACTACGCCAAACTCCGTGTAAAAAAACGCTCAGTATAAAAAAAACCACCTCAAAAAGTTGTGATATCATTTTATAGCTATGTATTTAAACTATATAGGAATAGATATATTATTATAATTTATGTTAAAATTCACTGCTTATAAATTGAACTTAGCTGGTGACATTATTTAAAACTCACGAGAATTCATTTCGTATTGAGTATACCTACATGTTATCTTTGAAAATGAGTGACACTAATTAAGTGTTATATAAATTAATTGTTATAAATTACTAATTAAGTGTTATAATTTTAAAGTCACCAGCTAAGTTCAATTTATAAGCAGTGAATTTTAACATAAATTATAATAATATATCTATTCCTATATAGTTTAAATACATAGCTATAAAATGATATTACAAATTTTTGAGGTGGTTTTTTTTATACTGAGCGTTTTTTTACACGGAGTTTGGCGTAGTGTTTTTGTTGGGATTTAAATTTATACTGCTAATAACCAAGGCAGGTATTGTGCGCTCGCAACTGAATTTCTTAACTCTATCGCCTTCTGGAGTCCCACTACATACACCGATACACTGATTTCAAAAATAGGGGCTCATTTTATTTTAATGAGACATTTAAGCCCACCCACACTTTGGAGCGGTACAAGACTACAAATCAAAAAATCGAGAAGTTCATTGCTCTAACGGGTTGAGGTAATAGAAAAACTGTTTTAATACCGACAATACTAATTTATGATTGCTCGGATTTATCCTTTAATTTTAAACGCATTCAATTTCTCATTAAATTAGCATTTGTAATGACTAATGACTGTAAATAAAGCGCAGGGACAAACACTTGCTGAGGTTACTGGAATTGACCCAAGCCTTCAATGTTTTTCTCACGGTCAACATACGTCGCTTTGTCACGTGTGACATCCAAATTTAATTTATATAAATTTTTTTCCCCCGATCCAGAAAAAGTTAATGACGTCATTTACAAAGAAATTTTTAAAAAGTCTTTAAATTTTTTAATTTTTTGAAGTCTTTGAATTATCAAAATACTGGTATAATTCATATATTTTGTTCCATCTATAGTAATACCCACAAAATTTACATACACAAACTCTAATTTTAGGGCTTCGTACATTAAATCTATTAAATAAAACAAATTTGCAATAAGCATCAATTTTTCTATTGACATAAGCGGTATAATTTTTTTTCAACATTATGAAGAATTCGCGGTGGTGACGCTAAATTTATATGGCTACATAACCACGGAAACGTGACTAAAATTGTTCTAAAATAAAAATAATTATTGAACATCCAGAAAATAAATAGCAAATTAATATCTGAGAAATCTTGCAATAGCGAAGCATTGCCGGGCTAGCTAGTATATATATATATGCTGCCGGAAATGTTGACATTTAGGAAATGACGACAATTCCTAGTAAATGTTGATAAATCCTAAAATCGGAAGGAAATGATATCATCGCCTAGTATATGTTATCATATCCTAACGATAGCAGGCAAAGATGCCACATTTTTTTAATTTAATCTGACTTATTTAAATATTACTTTTATCAAAAATAATTATTAATTAATCTACTATCACCTTAATAAATAATCAATAAATAAACAAGTATTTTTTTAACATTTTAATTTATGTAATTTAAGCTTTTTAAAATTTTTTTTATGATTTGCTACGTAGTTACTCATTTTTATTTTCACATGGCAAACTTCCATGACATTAGAATTACAAATTCTAGATGCCGATCTGCAAGCACACCTGTTCGTCTTGCATTTCGTCTTACATTGACATCGGGTATATCCTTGTGCCCCTGAAATACTATTTACAGAAGCTGCCTCACGAAGTGATAACGGTTTGTCTGCTTGACCTGCCGATTTTAAAACAGTACTTAGATCCAATAAATTTGCTTTGCAAGGATTTATTTCTGATCTTGTGTACATACTACATATCGACGTAAACCCGTTTTTGATATAATTTCATGTCTATATACCCGTGTGTCTCCATTTCTCATTTGAGTTCGACAGCATTATTGGTTTTCGATTACAATATTTATCAATTTTTACAGTAAAATATAAATTTTTTATATCATTTTTTTAAAAAAAAATAAATTAATAAATGTCATTTTATGCATTTTTTTTATGTATTTTTAGATCATCAAATTCTGGGCCCTAGTGATAACATTGCTTAATAAACTACGGAAATTATGACAATTCCTAGGCGGTGATAACATTGCCTTCTGCTTTTAGGAATTGTCAACATTTACTAGGAATTGTCATCATTTCCTAAATTGTCAACATTTCCGGTAACATATATAATATATATATATATAATTAACTGTTCACAAATTATTATGATATATTACATAAATCTCATATTATATGAAATAATCTTATTCATAATATTAACTATTATAGTACATTGCTATATAATTATTGAAAGTTTACATAGGATATATATATAGGAAATCTCAATTTATTGATTGTTATATTTTTATAAATGTTTGATATTATATAGATAGATATATTAGTCTCTATTTTAAAGATACTTCATTCCTACTAATTTATTATAAAAAGTTGTAATTATTTTTATTTATTATTTATTTTATAGTTCATTTTTTTTCATGCATTTTTGTAATTTCTTTTATATGCATGTAAACTAATAATTTTACAATTGGTTGTATGACTATACTTTTAGAAATAATAATACGCATGCAAGTAGAGTAATAATATTTAATTAAAAAAAATATATATACTTACTTTACACGTTTCGATTAAATATATCAATAATAAAAAATAATATAAAACTGGTTAACGAGCACAAGTCGTCCATTATTATAATTTATTGGCATAATAATTTTATTATCGTTTCGGTTGGTAAAAATGTCCATATCGAACTCGGGTCTTCACTATCCTAATGAGACAATTGAAATATTAATTCTATGGATATAATTTTGTTTTTTGCGTAGCTCGTAAGACGTAAATATAAATCACGAATCACAATCGATACCTGTCAAAAGATAAAATTATTAATAATACAAAAATTATCATCGTGACGACCACGGTCTTAGAACATATCTTCTAAGTCCGTGGTGACGAAGAGGCGTGTTAAAAATCACGCGGGTCGAACAATAAGTGGTGAGTTGGCGACACTGCGCGTGGTGTTCAAACTGTAGGGCATGTGCGTGATACCGCTTCGCCGCCTACCTGCTCGGCACGACTATACGACTGTGCCGACACGACACCCGATCTCTTCCTCGACTACCCTCCCCACAGTACGGTCGTCGGTGTTGGTCGTTCATTTTGCGATTGGCCGCCCGCACTTCAGATTGAAGTCTATTGTCTACTTCCCAAATTCAAGTCCGCTCGCACGGAGTTGTTAAGGTATGTGTTTTTCGCGAATCGCCGGATGCACCGCGGGCCACTGTCCCGTCGACGGATCGTCGGATGCGATCGGATAAAAAAACACCGGTCGGTGAAAGAAACCACCATTCTTTCTCGACTAGTGGAATTTTGGTTTCGTTGTTTTTTCACACGTGTGTATTGTGTATCTTGTTGTGTAGATGCCCGTCACCGCGCAAGCCAAAATCGTGAAAAAAGGAGCCTCGGCTCCGGACCAGTTCGAGCTGTCCATCGCCCAGGCCCTGCTGGAGTTGGAGAACAACAGCGATCTGAAGTCGCAACTTCGGGAGCTGTACATCACCAAGGCCAAGGAAATCGAACTGTTTGGTAAGAAGGTAAGCGATGGCGTGTTGCATTTGTTATAGGCCTTCTGATGTGGTAGAAAATACCTCGTTAAACATTGTTAAGCCGTTAATCACATGGCCGTCAAACAATTTTACACACTTCAGGTGTGTGAATTGTGTCTTTATTCATTCGGCTGATTCTGTAATTGATAGGTACCTTTGATAAAAAATAAATTAAAATCCCAACTGCATTGGAACTAAAGGCATATTTTCCTTGATTTGTCCTATTTTATTCAATTGTGGTCTTTTCTTTTTTGGTTAATTTTTTCCATCAACTGGCAGCGTTCAGATTTTTGCGTTTTGCCTATTTTCTATAGCTTGATTTCTAAATTTTATTTACTTACAGAACAAACGCAAAGGTTGAGGCGCTGCCAGACCATGAAGATTACAATTTGACCAACTGATGCTGTGTATGTGCATTGTAATGCTGTTGAAATGGGTTAAAATACTTTTGTAAGTTTGAGTTCTTTTATATATTACTAAGCTAAAATAAAATTAATTATTTTTTCACTACTAACCTACCAACATTTTTTTTATTTTTAACCTTCCTAGGTAAAATAATATTTTTTAAAATATATATGCATGTCCCAGTTAATTTTTTTTAACTTATCTTATACATCTGAATAATTTGGGCGTTAAATGGTACAATGTGACCATTCTTTCAAAATTTTCTTTTTTTTTATATTCAGTACCTACTTTAAAGAATTTTTTCTATAGTATAATTTAGAAATATTTTCATTGATTTAATATTGGTAGTATTATACTTAATCTAACTCCTATAAATATTATCGATGACACCTACTTATATTATATAATGAATGTGTACATGAAACATTGTTTAATATTTTATTAAGAGCTTTACAACTAATGAAAAACAATTCTTTAACACGTTGACTGCCATGCGACCGCCGGCGGTCATATTTGTATGCATTATTATGACGCTGTGATATTATTGCGGTTTCATTCCAAAAATGTTCGGATTGATATTTATAGAACTATTTATCGGAATTTTATCAGACTGGTATCTTTATTCATAATTTTACTTTGCCAATAAGAATATTGTGTTTATGATCGAAGGATGCCAGCGACCAAGTGGCGCTGTATTCATATTACCGTTACTCGTACGCCGGCGGTCATACGCAATGTTATGACGATCGTATTGAATAGTTATTTCATTTTTTTTTGGTATTATTACGATCTTATGGTTTTTTTGAAATAACTTTTTTGAAACTTTTTAAAATACATTTATTTATAAAGAAATAAATGGATTTTTTTTCAAAACTATAGTATATATTTGTGCATAATTATCCAACTATTAAAAATAGCTCAACTATTACTTTGCATACATCAATCAAATCGTCATCTTCTTCTCTACGCCATGGTTCTAATTTCAAAATCATCCTTGCAGCGCCGTAGAATTTATACACATTTACAGTAATATGTGATTTTGGTCGCCGGCAGGTCATATTGCGTGGTAGGAATGATCACAAATGGTCGCCGGCGGTCATAAAAATCCAAAATTTGAATCGAGCAAAATGACCGCCGGCGGTCGCATGGCGGTCAACGTGTTAAGTATTAAATTACATTTAAGTTGCTATTTTAATTTTTTTTTTTAAAGAAGTCTTGGAAAATTTATTATAGCTATGTAATATGTATACATATCATTTAATATTTTACTTAAATCAACATCTAGTGTTTTTTATTATTATAAAAATGCACTTTTAAATAAATCTACTAAATATTTTTATGATGTTCAACAGAAATTTTAACGCATCATCAAATTCGTTGTGTTCTTGTCCTTGATCACAATGGTCACACTGATGCTATATGAAATATTGGTTTTTGAAATCTGTTGTATTGCATATTTTTACAACAGATTTAATCTAAAATAGCCATACATTTTATTTTATCGTCTTTTATATTATGTTATCCTTAGTATATATATTTTTTTTTTAGAGTGTCATTATTTATGTACCTATGCCACAAAGAGCTCAGTTTCAAAAAATTCAAGCTCGATTAGTAAGAGAACTTGAAAAAAAATTTAGTGGCAAGCATGTAGTGTTTATTGGTGATAGAAGAATATTGCCAAAACCTACAAGAAAAACCAGAACTAAGAGCAAGCAAAAGCGTCCAAGAAGGTAAATTCAAAATTATAAAATAGTATAAAAATTATTTTATTTAGTCTGCGTGTTCCTGGTGTATATTCTAATGATACATCTAGCGTCAAAGCAGACATATATTACAGATATGTTTTCAATTTGTATAATAAATAATAATGCATTTATTATTTGTTTTTATGTAAACTTACAGTGTTTTGTACTAGTATTTAATAATACTTCTGAAATGATTTAAGTACTGATATAATGTTAATAATTTTCAGTCGAACATTAACTTGGGTGTATGATGCCATTCTTGACGATTTGGTTTTCCCTGCTGAAATTATTGGAAAACGTATCCGAGTGAAACTAGATGGAAAGCAAATTATGAAAGTGCATTTGGATAAATCTCAGCAAACAAATATTGAACACAAGGTAATACAGGTCATACTTCCCAATTATCAAAATACTTTTTTATTATGTCCTTATTATATTTGTGGTATGTTTTTCTTTTCATGTTAAATATTTATAATATTTTGTTGCATATTCTGTATATCAACTATGTGTCAACTATGTCTAACGTGCATAAGACCCAAAATTAATTTTATACTAAGGTTACAATTTACATAAATTATTAATTAAAAATATAGTTGAATGATTATTTAAAATAGATTAAAACAAAATTTATTCCTAATGACATTATTCTTTTAATTAAAATATTCAATAATAAGTAAAGTCATGAGCAAAAAATTGTTTTTTAGCCCTCCAGAATAATTTTGAAAATATTGCTTATGACCTGTTGGATTTTCGCCATCGATTTATATATAGATAATTAAGTAATCATATCATTTAGTTCTCAAGTAAAATAATCTTTTACTTTGTTTTTATCTTTTTTGTTGGTTCATCATCAATCTAAATTAAAGATTATTAATAGTACAACCAAAATTGGAGTATAAAATGCAATTTTAATGTATTCTTTGTAAATACAAGTTAAGCTAAGTAGTATTATTCTTTTAGTAGTATCATTGATACATATATTTGTACAATATAATCCCTATATCTTGAATTTTTACTGTAAAAAATTGCACTACTGCACTATTTAAAATTTAACTGTGATACTTTATACTGAAGTGATTTATTTTTTTTTTAATTCTAGTATGATAATAAACAGATTTCATTGGTTTTTAATCCACATTCTCTAGTTACAAAAATTACATTAAATGCTATTGGGTACTGTGATAATATGTATTTATATATTGTATTATGCACTACAGCGCTCTTTACAGTTCAAACATAACTGTTGAGTTCTATCCATGTGCTACACTAATTTATTAAAAATTATTTTGATTCTAGAAAGTTATTTTGTAGATTTCATTAATTTTTAACTTACAATCTAAAAAGAAAGAAGTGCATAATATTCTATAATATAGTAATAAATTATATTATGCACTACAGCGCTCTTTGCAATTATCATAATTGTTGAGTTCTATCCATGTGCTATACTGAATGATTAAAAATTATTTTTGATTCTATTGAAGTTAATTTGTAGATTTCATTTATTTTTAAGCTACAAATCTAAAAAGAAAGAAAGAAAGAAATGCATAATATTCGTTAATATACAGTCGACTCTTGATAATTCAAAGTTGACAGGACTGTTGTAAAACTTCAATTTACCGAGTTTTTGAATTGTTGAGTAGTTCGAAATAACGAGAGGGTAAAATAAAAATTCTAATTATAGAGAGTTAAGAATAAAAGTTTTTTTTATTATTTTACATATATTGTCGCCCTCGTGCCAAATGTGACCAAGTTTTTTTTATAGTTTTGAGTAATGTCACTTTTAAAGTTGAGCACTTATTTAAAAATCGAGAATTTAACCCATGTTTATGAACTTGATACCAATAAAACCGCAATATTGTACTTAATACTGTAGTATACTAGTTTTACTCAATAATTATAACTATGATTACTAAATTATAAATTACTAACTTAATTTTATGGTAAAAAGTGACCAAGTGAAAAAGGGTTTTACTTGGTCATTTAAAAAGTGACCAAGTCACAAGTGTAATCCACTTGGTCATTAGTTTTTTATTATGTTTTAAATGAGAATAAATGCATTAATATTAAAATAATGTAATACATAAACATAATTCAAACAACAAACTTTTATTTTTACTTAATTGTTCCAATATTATAAAATAAAATAACAATCTTTTTATTAAATAATCAAAAAACAATAAATAAAATATTATCTTTCAAATAACTAGAAATAAACAAAATAATATTATAATGATGTTATATCACTTTTAAAACAAAATATTAATTAATTATTTGAAAATAAAGATTAAACTTTATAAAATGATAACTAAAAAAATTTCTTTATGAAAAACAAATTAATTTATTATAAATTAAGGTAATTACTTAATAAACTTAACAGCACCTATTTTTTATAATATTCATTCATTTATTTGAATCATTTTCAGATTCAGAAAATAAATACAGTAAATAAAATATCTTTCAAATAACTAAAATAAAAAAAATAATATAATAATGTTAGGTCACTTTTAAAACCAAATATTAATTAATTATTTGAAAATAAAGATTTAACTTACTAAAATTATGACTAAAAAAATATCTTTATGAAAAACCAATTCATTTATTATAAATTAAGGTAATTAAAGTGATCAACTCGTCACTTGGTCAAAAACGTTACTATAACGAATTTGCAACAAATGACCAAGTGACATAGTCAATATTTACACGTAAGAATTATATTGAGATGTCGGTTAGTCAAAATGAAGTGTTCAGTGGTTCCTAAACTAATAAAGATATCACTTATTCACTTTTTTTCTTATATTAATAGGGACAAAATAAAACATTTAAACATGTTATTTCACTTGGTCACTTTTGGCACGAGGGCGACGATATATTAATTACGTATATATTGTTTTTAAATTATGTATATAATAATTATACTATGTAAATTAAATTATTATTATAAAAGATTATTATTTTTTGAAGAAATCTGTAATGGTTTTCTGCTTCATTGAATTAAGTTTCATTTTTTCAATAGTATTTTCTATTGTGAATAAAGCATCAAAAGCCTCAACAGTGACTTCTGACTGGAGCGAAAGGTTTGTAATGTTTCCAAGGATGAACTGGCTTCTTTTAAAGTCACAAGAGATAGAAGGTTTGTGTCGTCTTCATTGTATTCATCAACACTTAATGTATTTTTGGCCAGTTTTTCCAAAATTTAATTTCGAATTACCCAGTGTACTTAAATGCATTGTTTTTGTTTGAACTACCACCTGATTTTCAATGAACAGAGTATTTACTTTGAATTACCGAAGTTTTGAATTATCGAGAGTCAACTAGTTGTAAATTATAAAATGCACTACAGCGCTCTTTGCAATTATCATAATTGTTAAGTTCTATCCATGTGCTATACTGAATGTTTAAAAATATTTTTAATTCTATAATATTTTATAGATCTCATCTATTTTCAACCTACATTCTAAAAGAACATAACATATGATATAATATTATTTCCTCGGTACCTTATGTGTTACAATGTTATTATGCACTACAGCGCTCTTTACAGTTCAATATAACTGTCAAGTTCTATCCATGTGCTATATTAAAATGATTAAGAATGATTTTAGTCTACCAATCTTTGGGAGATTGTATTCATTTTTAACCTATATTATACATAATGTAATTTTAATTAATTAAGAAATATAAATATTTTTATTCTAATTTGTATTTTAGTGCTTATGATATTTTTTCAAAAATGTTACACTATCAGCTTTTGCCAAATTAAAGTAATAATTGGAAATATTTTCTGTTTTTCCTTAATTTAAGTGTATTTTATTATTTAACATTACATTTTAATAAATTAAACACCAATGTCCATGAATAAATAAATTCATAAATAAAAATTGTGTCCTTTCAATTATTGCAACAATTCTTAATTTTTTCAGAGTGATGGTAAATGCATAACTCACTAAGATTTTCTAAAACCACAATTGTAGAATAAAACAGTACTTTTTAAGTACTACTAAACACAAATTATTGTGTCCGAAATTTTTATTTTCACTGATCTTGAAATTGTAGCTAAACATTTACTAATAAGGTTATAAGTTACCTGTGTGCAATACCCTAGTCAAGAACCACCGAACAATAGAATTTTATGTTAACTTTAAATGTATCTAAAACCAGCCTTGGTAATAATTAATCTTTATATATTTCAAAAAATCATCATCAGTCATCAGATGGCCACATTAATTATTTAATTTGAATATTTGAAGAATAATCTTATAGAAAGATTCATAATTTTTGTTTTTTCAGTCTGCGTGTTACTAATGTATAAATAAAATGATATAATTAGCGTCTATGCAGACACATATTAATACATGTCAATATAATGTATCAATTCAGTTAACAGTAAACGGGATTCAAAACTATTGACATTACATTTTTATTATTATAATTATAGTTGTAATTATAATTAATATTTTTCTACAGTAAAAAATTAATTTTTCTAAAAAAATGTATTTATATTTTTTAGGTGGATACGTTTGCGTCTGTTTATCGTAAGCTAACTGGAAGGGAAGTAACTTTTGAGTTTCCTGAACCATACTTATAAATGTTTAATTTTATTCAATAAACATATTTTTTATTCTATTTGTGTATATATTTATAATTAGGGTTCTTAATTTGAAATATTTCAAAATTGAAAATTTCACTCATCTTGAAATATTTCAATGAAATTCTGAAATATAAATTTTTCTTTAAATACATGACATGATGTTGGTAAATACTAAATAATAATATGATATGTATTAGTGAAATGTTATCAATCAGATTCTATCATTCCTTGATTATAGACTTACAGTTTGACCATAGTATAAACTAATAATTATTTTGTTACCTACGCACTGAATTTATAAAAATCTATGCAACACGGAGTATTGTGAAGGCTCCATGTTTTATAGGAGATACCAAATAATAAAACATATTGAGTTTTATAAATTTTAGGTTGTAACCACGGTCTCACAAGATATCATCTAAGACCGTGGTTGTAACTATTAATGATTTTTGGAGCTAGAAGAATTATATTTACTCGATAATGGTTCGTTATTTCGTAATGATTATTTTTTTTTTCTTGTCTTGTGTTGTAAATTGTAATTTGCAAAAGAAATCTTAAGTGTCCAGTTACAAATTAGATACCTGCTAATATTGTATTTTTTGTACTTATTTAGAGATAATATCATTTCATAAATAATTTTGAGAAAAAAAAAGTAAAATTTGTAATAGATAAATAATATTCACAAATGCAGTGGTTAAAAATGAATAGTAAATATGTTTTATGTATAAGTATAAGTGTACATAATTTGGTTCAGGCTATATTTAGGTATCACCTTTATTTATACATTATAAATTTAGTCAAAAATTAAACACTATAGAACTAAAAGTAACATAAAAAAACATTGGCATTGGGCACTTTGTGCTTAAAATTTATTTATGTTTTCAATGTTTTCATAGAATAGATATACTACCTAATTAAAACGTATTTTCTCAACTTTATTACATAATATACCTGAATAGCTCTAATATGTATTAATTGGAAAACAACCCTTTTTTTTATTTATTTTGGGAAAATTTTTATTTTTCGTGTAAATGAAATATTTCATGAAATTTTAGAACCCTATTTATAATAAATTGTATTCTGTGTTGTCAGTCGGTAACAAAATCATGACAAAGTACATACAATTATTCACCATTTATCAATTTCAGTGATAATCAGATAATCATTAGATTTTGTAGTTATATTATATTTTTTGGTTTAAAATTGTTTCAATTCTTAATTTTTAAATCAAATTGATGAACATATAACTAATCAAATTGATTAGTTATATCTATATATTAATTATAGCTCATGAGTATTGATATTATAATTTATGTATTATAGCAAAAACATTTTATCAAACAATTTTCGGGATGAATGTTCCTTTTTCTATACAAATCGACATTGAGCTGTTTACAAAAGTTCACATTGTTTTGATTTGGGTCCATGTTATGGAGACAGTGAAATATAAATAAATAAACCTTGAAAATATTCATACTCAGACCAATAATTTTTACTATATTATTTTTTACTGTTTATTTTAGTGTATAATTTTATTCTTAAAAAACCTCATTGGTAATTTATGTGTCAATTTCAAATATGGTGATATTTACATCATTACATGAATAAAATGTATTCAGAATTCAAGTGAAGTCCGATTATTGACACTAAAACATTCATTGTCATCAGAATTTACTGTTTAACATTACCTTAAACACTAAACAGTGCATCTTTCAATCTCCTTAATGTTAAATAAACAAAAATAATATGATTACAATTGTAATTATTTAGGAGTATGGATTGAGCAATCGACTAATTTAAATAATAATTTGTAAAACAGTTGAACCTCTACTATCTGGACTTGTGAATACAGCACCTAGTTCGAGTACCTATATATGTGCACATTTAGTGCCAATAGCTATGAGATAGATCATAGCAAAACCCAACATTTTGTGTGTGTCACCAAATTTAAAAAAATTTTCATTGTGATTCAAGATGTTGCTACTTAAAAAAGGGAATGGAAAAATTAATGCGTGGACCTCTATGTGTTGATAACACTAAGTTTTATCAATTTTGAAAAAACAATTTTTTTTAAAATATTGTAACATGCTCTCATGTTGTTGATATGTCTTCAGTATATGTTAGTATATTGATTTTGTCGGTGTTGAAGAGAATTCAGTGGTGTCATCAGTTTTTCTTAAACGCCGGCGACCGAAGTCGCGGACTCGTGATGGGATGGGTGTATTGTTCGTTAAAATATTTTCAAAACATTACGTAGTTATGTTCATAGTCGTATGATATGAGCCCAGAAGATTCTCGTATCAACAGACAAAGATTTTCAATCCAATTCGGTTTACGGTTTTCGGTACGATTTATAACTTAAAACCTTACCTATAGTGCGTTTCCTTTGTTTTTTTCGTAGACGTATGTACATCTATTTATAAGTTTTAAACGATTTCGTGTTTAAATTTGTACTTCTTATAAACGTCTCTGTATCGTATACTGACTTGTGTAATGACTAACGCGAAGAACCCCACCCCCAGAACGTTTTTTTTTTTTTTTACCGTTCATTGATCCGGAGTTGATACACCTAGCTATATGGTGTGCGGGGGAAGACGGAGCGTGAAATTTTTATTTTTTTTATTTTCATGCGATATTGTCGTCGTCGTGAAGGTATAAATAATAGACAGCGTTGTAAAAAACAAGCAAATAAATAAGAAATGTGTGAGGAGCAGCAGCGAGACGAGGTGATTGTCGTCAATATTAAAGTTAATAAAAAATATTCTTCGTATCTTTCCGCGCCGACGATAAAAGGGTTCGTTTCTGGCGATATTTCTCTGCGTCTATCCACTCGTTACACGCCTTTTTACTACTGTTTTCACACTATACGTAGGTGTATAATATATTAATACTGTATGCGCTGTACATAGAAGTCTCGGGTGTATTTATTTGGCCGTTTACCAATCGATTTAGTCAATATAAACATAGTGTTTTATAACAACTTTTTAATGTTACAATAACAAATGGGTCGTCGAAATCTTGGTGACATTATAAGGGATCGTGGTTTCAAAAAGGTCGAGTACCGCTGGGTCATAGGACCCTTCTTTGAATTTCAGTCTATAGCTCCGGTACACATGGTTTAATAAATAGATCTTGGTATTCCTCAATTAGTTTTGTTGACTTTCTTTGACAGACGCTCGGAAGAAAACAATTCAAAAACTTCTCTGAGCTTTGAGTTTTCCACGACTTCAGTGTAGCAATCTTAATTCGGTATTTATGTGTATTTATGTGCTAACATTGCTAACGTTTCTAATTGAATGTTATTATTTAATTATTATACACATTCCATTTAAAAGATAGGTAACATATTTTTTCAGTCTTAATATATTACATGAATTGATCCCGATTCCGACAATACTGACACCTACAAAATACATTATTTTCAAATATTTATGTTTTAGATGGGAATATTATTATAATTATTATTATTTTTTTTTTTTTGATTTTTAAAAGTAAAACAATATTGTTTTACTATTTAAACATATTGATTCAAACAGGTATGCTTTTATTTTTAAATTAAATGATAACTTAATTTCACCACCGTGCCTTTGTAAATCTCTATCTCGTATAAAGTTCTTAAACAAACTGTGCAATCAACTTTGTACCATTTTAAAGTTCGCAAATATTTCTCATCCAGTTATTTTGATAATAAGAATTTTAACGATCGCAGTTAGGGTTTAAAAGTCAAACATTGATACTTTTCCGTACCTACATGGCTACATAATAATAATAATAACAATAATAAAACAAATTATATATTTATATAGGTATCACACAATTTAAACAAACGTAAATAATAATCATGAGGAGAAAAAAGAAAAAAATCGTCGTTAATAAGAACGATCACAAACGAGTCGTGTTTATTATTTATCACTCGAAAATAGGAAGAAAAAAAATGAATCAATTCATTTTACACACGATCTCAGTAAATTTTATCATCTTTTATTTATTTTTATATTATAGTTAAGTATTTCCAACGAGTCTCAGACACATCCGAAATGTAGGCGACGAAGAAAATATTTGAAAAATCGATAGTCTGCAACACAACACGGATTCTTTCAACATTACGCACACAGCTAACATATATAATGTTATACCCGGTCGACGTAGTCAACACAAAATAAAACGCTGTCTCCACCGCCGCTCGAGCTGTCGCCAATGTAACCCAACCTAAACTAAACTACTGCCAAGGGCGCAGATATTGCCGCGGAACCCCCCCCTGCGCTCATCCCCCGATCACATTTTTCGGTCTGGTCCACTCTGACCTACGGTAACCGACGGGTTTGCGGGCGTGGCGCGACCCGAGTGTATTCCCGACCGTGGTCGCGGGAAAAGCGGCAGAATTCACTGGACTTTATCAGGGGTGAATCCAGAATTATTCATTGGGAAGAGTAGAGGGAGCGCAAAGTCAGACATGTGATTAGGCTATGTAAATCGCAACTTATGGATACTTCCAGTAAAGTAATTAAATCCAAATCAGGTAAAAATAAAAACTCTACTGTAAATACTCGAATCATAGAATGAAAACATAAAAAAATTAACACACATAAAAAGTTCACCCGATCAGCGGTTGATTTTGACTATTTTCAACAAAAATATTGTTTTTTTTTTTTTTTAACGGAATGGCCCGAGCGACAATTGCGGTCGACAATGACGAGCGATGGCGATGATTATTGATATGATGAAACTAAATTATTCAATTTAGAATTTGCAAGGTCATCTCAATACAAATTTTGTTCGTGAATCCTATACATACTTTTTTGTTTTTGCTTTACACTCCTTGTAGGCGTTTCGTAGCTTCTACCAAGTCGTTGTAAAGATGTCTGTCTTCTGAGTCCTCTATCCTAGCTGTTTCATCAATTTTTATTAAGTAATAAATAATTCTTCAGACCATTTCTGTTCATTTCTGTCTCAGTCCTTCTCGTGGTCTCTTTTCAACCGGCTTATTGGTTAAGACGTTATTGACGAGATCTCGTTTTTCTCTCCGGGGACATTCGATTCTTTCAGATATAATGACGTTTTGGATGTTTGGTATGTTAAATTAGTTATGGCCGACTTGTATCAACTCAAGTGTACCTGAGAATATCTGATCTTGAGATTCTCTTGGAATAGCCATATCATCCGCATACATCAACAGGGTCCCTGTTCCTTACTGGTTCCATAGAACTTTCACATGCCTTACCACTTGTCCTAATGCCAGGTTAAATAGGACTGGGAACATTGCGTCTCCTTGCCTTTAGCCTGGTTCAACTTCAAAGCCTTTGGGCATTTCATCCGTATAACGCGCTTGACACATGGCATTTTCATCACGGCTTCTATTTAATATTACCAGCATTAAAGGGATTTCAAAATTCTTAAGACTCGTCCAAAGTTGTTCTCTGTTTATACAATTATACTATGCAAATCGTGTTACGTCAATATTATGCTTGTTTAAAATCAATGAATAACATGTGTTTAGCTCGTATATACCTTGTTTAGCTCGTACGATTTTTCATTATTTCGTGTAGTACGGATATAATAATTACATAATAATTATTATAATCACTTGTCGATTTACCAGTCGCAAAACCACATCGGTGGTTACCTATTATATCTACAGTAAATAGGCCTGTTGTGAATACTGTTATAATTAAAACAGTGTATCTTACTGTCATAATTGAACAAATCTGACAAGTTGTTGCGTGTTGTGTTGACTATGTGTTCATTCGTAAGGGGTTTTTTTCATACTCTGCGTTACCCTGCCGAGTCATTGGACACACACACACACACACACACACACACACACACACACAATACGTGTGTGTTTGATTCGACCGAAATATTGAGGTGGTCACCTATTTATACCGCTGATAAAAATATAAAATACAGTGCAAGTGTGGTGAAAATATGGCACGCGTGATTGACACACGTTCTAACCGCGATTGCGTATTATTTGTCTTTGACTTATCATTGTTACTCGCGGTAGGTAATCCGCACGGTGCCGACTCCCTACCACAGTTTCCACTGTTTTTTCGTCACCCTCTTATTCGTATATGATTTTTATCGAAGCTTTTAATTGCTATTGTTACGATTACAGTGTCTTTGTGAATTAAATTATGTTATCGGTCGACGGTCTTATTTACCTGCGCGGCCAACGCCATTTTTTTTATTATTGCTACCTATTATAATTTTATCACGTATGACTTGTCACAAATTATTAACCGTCGTTGTCGTTGCCGTTCCACGAGAACGCATTTTTTACTATTATATTATTCGAATTATTTTTGTGTCCGTCGTCCGTTGCCGGCACATACGACCCCGACTCGATCTATCGTCTTCTTCGTTATTATTACTATTATTATTAAAATACATAGGTAATACTACAATATAATTCGCCAGTGGCATTGTGCCGATTTTCATAATATTTCATCATATCAAATTAAAGCATTCGTTTGCCGCAATATTGCCTTCACTGTTTTGCTCTCTATCTATCTATAACCCGGTCCCGAATAATACATAAAATATTTTTATCGTTCCCGGAAGTGTCCAAATGCAGTGTCCTTCTGAATTTATTTCGTCCCTTAAGTATTAACAAAATAGTTTGCCGAATTTGAACAGCTCGTGATAGGAAAAAATGCGAGCAAAATTTTTATTTCGTTGTTAAATATTGAATTTAATGAAAAGTGATTGTGAACATAATATTGTGATACATTTTAGATTCTGAGTGAAGCGAAGGATCTTATGGTTTTACAATGATGTTTATTTTTTTTTTTTTCTGTAAACACTTTTTCGTATAGAAATCCTTGTCCAAAAGTTTCGTCCAGCAACTTTTTAGATTCGAAATTGAACTGAGATGGTACTTTAGAGAGGTCATTTTTCCAAAATCTTCATAGTTTTTCCAGTAATCAAGAATAACGATCGAAAAACTGAGTAAAAACGGTAAAATCGGTAAAAATCCGCCGTAAACGAGATTTCCACTGTTCAGATTTTAGGTATTTAGTCATAAATCGAAAAGTATTGAAGATAGAAACTTGAAAATTTTATCCAATATCAAATACATACTTTTTTATATTGGACAACATTTTCAGAACAATTATAGCACTTTTGACTTAAATATAGAACTTTTAATTTACCAAATTGTTTGAAAGTTTTTATGTAATATAATTTTAAATATTTGACAAAAAGTTCTGAAAATTTAATATGACCTAAGACCTTACTCATATACCTACCTAATTATCCTAACAAAAATTCAAAAATCGTTAGTCAGGATTTTTTTTTATACACACTTTAATAAATTATTATACGATTTTTTTTCGATATTGTCTGATTTCTTTTAAGTTTATTTCTAATGAGTTATAATTGTTATAACAATTGAAGTTTAAATGAGTTATATCTAATTGAATATTTTATGAGGGTTTAATTACAAAAAGACTCACCAAAAATTATACAAATAACCGTAAAATACGTAAACAGTATTTAAATAATAATATATTATATTACACTGAAACTTTGCTCAGAATCGTTTTATACTAAAGAAATTAGTCATCATTTCTTTAAAACTTAATACATTCATCACCAATATCTTGTCCGAGGACCGAAGGGACGAAGGACGAACTTGTACCCCCATCATCTCACTTTTTTTTTTACGAGATGACAATAAATGCAATCGTCGATTGAAAAGTAGACTATATAAAATGTATTCAAATGCTTAAATAATGTTACTTTTTCTCATCATTTCTCCTTTTACCCGATCACCCCGAAAAAAAATGTTTTTATATGTAGATAGAGAATAGCAGATTCAGAGAGAGGGTACAAGGGCACGTCCCCCCTAATCAATTGTCACACTTTTTTTTTTTTTTTGACACGCATTAGCCAACAATGACCAAAATATTATTAGAACTGATTTCGTTAAACTATATTTAGTATGGTAAAAAGACAAAAGTTTTTTTTTATATTAATGTATTAAAACAAATTGGAAAAATACTATACCGTCTTGTATCGACATGTTCTCTAAAAATCATCAACAAAAATATCAGTAATCGACCTATTAAGTATAAGAATCTAAAAATATGTATTTAACCATTTTTTTTAAAATTACTAATGTATAATGAATGACTTATGACAATTGCCTAACATTATTATATAATATGTATAATACTATATTATACAATTTGTTGGTACTTAAACGCTAATAAACTAAATACAATTGTAATCTGTGGCGTAACTAAAAATATCAAAAAGGAGAGAAAAGGCCCGCCAAATAAAAAATGAATCCATTTAAATACCTATATATATGTGTGTGTGTGTGTGTGTGTGTGTGTGTGTGTGTGTGTGTGTGTGTGTGTGTGTGTGTGTGTGTGTGTGTATTTATGTATGTATTATTTACGTCATAATAGAAAAGAATCTGGTAAGGTTTCTTTAGGTAAACGTTTCTAAGCAAAGCTTCAGGATGATACCTACAATATTTTTTTTTATATAATTTACTGTTTTTTTGTCATATTATAAGTAGGTTTTTTTGATTAAAACCTTATAAATAATGCTGTTCTGAACTCTGTAGAGATTTTTTTTACCAAAAGATTCAAATATTTTTTAAATCTATATTCAAAGTTTTGTAATGGCTGGATTCAGTTACATATTTTAAGTTGAAAATTGATGTAAAAACAGTCAATTTCGTAAAAATCGTATACAAATTTAGCTAAACGTTAAGAAAAAAATTGTGACTTAAAAATTTCAAAAATTTCCAATTTGTTTACGTAAGTATATGTACTCATAGTTAAATGTTCAAGTCTTAATTTCAAAAATTAAAAATTTTGTAAAAAGCAAAGTGTTTTCTAATTTCTATGTTTGGCTCAAAAGTTGTCAATTATTTTGAAATTTGTAAATTATTTAAAACTATGTTATTGATATTTGGTGGAAGTTTAAAATTTTTAGGAACATCGTTTTTGGAGTTATGATTATATAACTAAAATCGATAGAGTGAAAGCCTCGCGTTAAATGCACATTTAACTGTTCATAAAATTTTTAGCCACGTTTCCTTATGTTTAGAAACGCTATTGAAAAGAGAGAAAAATGAACTCTCAAATAACTTCTGACCTCTAATAATTTCTGACCGGTAAAATAGGTGTAAGATCTCACGGTCAAAGTTTATTGTCCAATAAGTGTCTTCTAAAGAAAAATAAACATTATCAATAGATCTTTCGCTTTACCCAGAATCTAAAATAAACATTAATCAACCTGTACTTGTAATTATTAAAAACGATTCACATGAACATTTAAATTTTTACCAGTCTTGTATTTGCATTTTTCTTACACCTTGCTGTTAAAATACGAACAAGTATTGATTATTACGATATTACGGTTCTACGTACTAATAGCACTACCAACTGTAAGTACTACAACTATTACTAAATTACTTTGATAAAATATATTCACAATTTAAAATAATACAATAAGCAGTAAAACCGATTATTATTCAGAAAATCTTACTATTCATTTGAGCATTGACTCGTAAAGCAATTTCTTCGCCATATAATGTAATTTTTCATTATTGTAAAACAATAATAAAATAAAATAATATTTTTCACATACAAAAATGAGCCCCTACGTCCCGCTAAATTCACCACTGTCTGCTATTTGTTTTCAAAATTTTTAAATTGTCATAAAAACGAACTATTATAGTATTAAATTTTCCATAGATTTTTTTCTATAACTAATGAAATTATTAGGGATTTCAAAAATAAATCCTTCTGGTGCATCGTGGACGGAATTCAAAATCCTACTTGCGAAATCATCCCTTAAAATTTAATGATCGAAGAAAAATTTTCTCATCGAAAACATAGTATGTATGTCATTTATGAGTATATAATAACATTTTATATACGTGATAATCTTTGTATCCTTTTTTGACGAATGAAACAATTTCGCGCCTATTAAATCTCGAATCTCAAAACTGTTAATGATCGTGCACACGGAAACGGTATGAAGCTTTATATATGCAGCAGGTATGTTGTTGGTTGTGTTAGGTCTTAAACGTGACGCAAAGAAGAACGCGCATTTCTGATGATATTGTACTGCAATAATAATGTCCTTTATTTTTATATTTCTGCACTATGCTACGATCACCATCGGAAATGCGTATTAAATTGGTCCAATATCTATAAAAAGTATACTTTAGTAACGTCGTGTGAGTGTGTGTGTGTGTGTGTGTGTGTGTGTCAATAGTATTGGCCAATTTAGGTACCAGCTATATAAGAGTATTTTATTTTTCAGTTCGTTAAAATGACAAACAGACATACATGGTCAGCAAGTGTCTACAGTATCATACCTCTATAATATATTATAGTATTTATACAGAGACTGTTTCTTTCATTTAGTATTATTATTATTTTTTCAATAATAGGTATGTAAGTAGTGTATACGCTTCATTTATTACACACTCTATAGATCTACGAGTAGGACAGACATGCACACACACACACACACACACACACACACACACACACACACACACACACACACACACACACACACACATTCAATATATTGTGCACAGAGGCAATTCTTCGGTTTCAGATATTAGGTCGTTAATTTTAATAACTATCATATAGAAACTCAGTAGGCCGTGTTGTAATCCGCCGATTTAGGATTTACATTGAATTATGGAAACACGTTTCACATAAATACCAGCGCACTCGACGACGCGGTGTTATTTAATTATAATGTATAAAGCTTACGATTTCATATGTGTGTGTGTGTGTGTGTATACATATATATATATATATATATATATATATATATATATATATATATATATATATATATAATATACATAGGATGATTCAGATCTATTTGACAAATGCAATACATTTTTTTCTATTCATTATTTTTCACTTTTTTGTTTTCAATAAATATCATAGCAATGTGTACATCAAAATTGTATTAAAATATTGTTCGATTTTTTTCTAACTCAAATTTAATAATTTTACATTTAATTTTACAAAAAAAAAATAAAAATTATTTTGTTGATTGGATTTTCAGAATAATTACTATGGTAATAAAATATCGTATTTAAGTTTGGTCATTAATTTATGATGATTCTTTAAACTTTTAGAAAGCGCTAATTTAATTATTAAAATTAATGTGGCAATGTGCGTTTTATCAAGATAAAGTCATTGATTTAGATTAATTTTTCCATGACTGATAATAATGAATACCTACCAATTTTAATTATGATAGCTACGAGTGGTCACCAAAATCTTGGAATGAACTAAATTTCGAACAGTTTTTTAAATTTTTGTGGTATACAATTATATGTGATTAAATCATAAGAAACAAATATTAATTATTATTAACTTTTTCACAAGTTTAAAAAAAAAAATCGTAAAAAATTAACGGATTAGCTTTAATTAGACGTTTAAGAACCAACCATTTTCTAAAAATTCGTTTCACAAAATAGGTATTTTGAGTTTTTTACCAAACGGTATAACATAATCATAAAGAAATATCATTACGAAACGAATCTCAGTGCAAAATACCGTGTCAATGGACAGATAAAAAAGAAATAGCCACGAGTCGAAGAAATCGGGAATTTTGTTTTGTTAATTTTATGGATTACACTTATTTTATCCAAAAAAACATATATCTATTGTAATATAAGTTAGGTTATACTACGAAATATTCGTAACATTATGATGCACCTACGCTTTGTTTTTATACTTCTAAATTTGTGTTCGTTTATTATCGTTATGGCTTTTATTGCTATTAGTATAATTACTTTTCATGCATTTTTCAAACTTGGCTTGTACATGTGCATATACTCGGGTATATGCTATAGTGTGTTTAGTGGTGAATGATGTATAAATAAATAATAGGCCCATTTACGCAGTAGACGTGGAAAAAATGGAATTGTTTTATTTATCACTCGGTAATCGGTACGTATATCTCTCGACGTGAGGCAAGATATATATATATATATTATATTATAATTTTTTTCGGGTGGGGGGGGGGGGTTCAATATTTTTACTGACACGTACCTACCTATTTTATATATATGTTACGGCTGAAGTCCGAAATTGCCTAATGTCCACATTATCCGGATAATTTGGACATTAGCCAATTTCGGACTTCAGCCGTGAATAAAAACTATTAGGAAATGGATTATGTGTACATTACCCGGCTAAAGTAACTTTAGCCTTCTTGTTATGGCTAATGTAAAATATTATTAATACACTCATAACATATATTTATTTAAATACAATTAATTAATATAAGTTAATAATTTAATATTAAAATACCTTTATTAAATTTATTTTTATTAAATATAATATATTTTATTAGATTTTATTAATTCTATTAATAAGATAACATTTGATATTTCAATATGTTTTTAAAATAATAGCGACTACGTCGTACGAAGGCATATTTTTGTTGGTGTAATAAACTCATTTCATTTTCCGCGAGAACTGCTTGAATAAATAATTAACCCTGTCAAATGCTACACGCGCAGCTAATAAAATATGTATTCCTATAACTTCACAACAAACGTTTGTCATTTCCGCGGATGTAAATATAATAATTCTCAGAAAAATGGCGATCGCTTTTTAATCGAAACTAAGTTTCGTTTACACCACTTACATGTATACATTTTCATAAAAATCACTCGTGTTAATTTTTATTTATGAAAGCTGTGAATATTAATTGACAGTTGAATGGATTATGTCACAAATAATGAAATCGACTTTGATTATTCTGTTATTATTCAAAAACTGATATTGACTCAAGAATTTCGTCAACCTTTTAGCTTTGGGTTTATTATTTTTTTAAAGGCTAGTGATATAAAGTGAATATTATCGATCGAATTCCACTCAGGACCGTATACTAGATGAGTTTATTATAAAAATAAAAATAAAAAATATACATAAATGTTACCAATATCCAACAATAATACTTTGTTCGAGGAGTAAAACCTTTATCCCTCGTACAAGATACTGGTGATGGGTAGATTGAATTTTATAGAAACGATATTAATCATTTCTTTATTCAAAAGTTACTAAGCTATAGTGTAAAATATACCATTCGTATATTTAAACGTTTTTAGTCTGATTGTAGACTGTTTTTTCTCAACAAAATTCTAGGGGTATACACATAGGCGCAACTAGAGCTGTATTTCTGGGTGGGCTACATTTTAATAATATCAGTGACCTGTATTATATCACACCCTTATTATCGATTATCAACACTAACGTATTTATATTTATATTGCTTAGAAGTACTTAACTGTAATGGTTAATAATTGCTTTCAAAGTAGAATTTTTTCATTTACAGACTAGCTAGTAGCTACCTCAATAAATTTGAATAAAAAGGATATAAATATATATGTATATATATATATATATATATATATATATATATATAATCGATAAAATATACAGTTCTAGCTGTTAAATGTTTATTACAAATCTATTAGTTAAATTAACATAATTTTTCTGTCCTTTTCTGCAATTATTTTTACAATATAATCCACATTTAATTTGTTAGTTAGATCTCTTTCTATATTTAAAATAGATAAAAATGTAAAGCGATCTTGTCCCATGGAGGATCTTAGCCAAATTTTTATTCGTCTCATACTTATAATACAATAAAATTAACCTGGATTATTCATAATTAACCATTAATTAACCATTGATAATACAATTTTTGATAATAATATAATGATAATATTCATATTGTTGATGAATTAAAACTATTATAGACAATAAACACAAAATTTATGGGATTCGGGAATTGCACTTATCGTTCGAAAACTGGGTGGTCTATAGATAAAACTGGGTGGGCTAAGCCTACCCAAGCCCCCCCCCCTATTTGCGCCTATGGGTATACAAGGGGGTTTAGGAGTTCACCCCTGTACAAAATTATAAGTTAAAATAATTTAAATACTGATAACTTTATTTCAACACACATAAAGCTATTTATTTTAACTTAAAACTGTCTTAAATCAATTCTGTATTCACACGTGCAAAACCGTCTAAAAAAATTTCTGAAAAAGGGAGACATTTTTGTTTCTAAAAAATTTAAAAACAGTCTGTTTCGCACGTGATAATTTACTTAATGCTTCTAAAAAAACGAGGTATTTTCAAAGAACTATTTTTAGCCCAAAATTTGGTAATTTTTTCACAAACTACAAATCTTAAGTGCACCTCTGCAATGTTATAAACGCTATTGTACACATCGTGTTATATCGATTGAACCCGACTATATATTACTACCACGACTGCAATGCCCGTGCGTGAGATTTCGTAAACTAGGTTTTTTTTTTCGCTATACACGCGTGTTTACCTAAGTCCGCGTGGATAAACATAATTTTTTGAGCATGTTTTTCGAACATAAAACTTTCTCCCGTCTTTTTTTTTTTTTCATTATTATTTTTATTTTTTTCCAAAAGTACTTCGACGAGTTCACTGTGCGTTCGCACGCGAAAATGTCAAGATTTTTAAATGTTTTCTTTTTCTTTCCTTTTTCGGATACCACCTTTAGGTAATCACCGCAGCTCATGGCGGCGACGGCGACCGCACAATACAATGCGTGCGCACCGCCACCGCTCCAGCAGTGGTATTAATAATGTACCGCCGCCGCAGAGAGCGAATTTCCTTTTGTGCTGCAACCCCAGGTCGCCATTTTAGGAATTTTCAACGGACCTGACACTTTGGATGACATTGTTTAATTGACTGTTGATGGAGGTGATATTATATTGAATCTGTAGCAAGTGTTTTCATGGTTCACCGAAAGAATTTCTCATTTTCGAAAGTTTTGCAGGAAATATTATAACGTCGTAGTACGTGCAACGTGTGTACGGCGTGTACCTACTACCTACGTACGTAACCGCGTATAGAAGACGTGCGTCTTAATCCCGGCATAACGCGTGAATATGAATTTGTCTTCCTGTAAAATTAAAACATACTGTTTTGTTAACATGATTTTTAAGTTTTTTTTTTAATCATCTGTAACATCTACTTATGGTCAAATCATACTTAGAAAGATAAATGTTTTTTTGAAAATGTTCGAGTTTGCATTTTCTTTTTCAAATTGTAATTTGAAATGTACCTATAAGCAGTTAGTGTTAAAAGTAACAAAGTAGTAGTCTATTCAATTCAGTGTATTTTTGTGGATTACACATATCGCTTTTCTTTCCTGATACTTTTACTTAGCTCTTCAATTTAAAAACAACTCTTACAAAGACGCATCTTATAACTCTTTTGCAATTAATCTAATTACATGAATGTATAGGTATATAAATAAATCCTCTGATCGTATTTCATTACATTAAGTCAAAAATAAAGTGGCTGTAATTTATGGAAACTTAAAAACTTAGAAAAATCACTGAGATAAAAAAAAAATATTTGCTGTAGAATTGTATATGTTTTTTAGTTTTAAAAAATACATAAAAAATGAAAAATATCTACACTATACAGAATAAAAGCAAAATGATCAAATAACCGTGAAACACCCTTATATATACAGTGAAATTTGATGATACGCAAAACTGATTAATGAAGATAAAATATCGTAATATATATATACTTACAAACTGCAGTTTATTGGCATGTTTGTATCTTAATTTGTTTCAAATAAAAGGGGTGAATCCCAAGACCATAAGTATTAAGTAGATTAAGACGTATGATGGGATAGTTTAGAACAATTAAATATAAAAGATGTGACGTTAAAGAATTTAAATGAGATTGCAAAAAACCCTAAGACCCTACCCCTGCGTATACGTCACTATACATTTTACACCAGATATCACATCAATAAGTATTATTTACTCGTATGACTTTAAAGCAAAAATTAACAGCAGAAGCAGAATTATATTAAAACAAGACAAATTTTCGGCAATGGTAAACTGCTTTTTTTCACGGTTTTATTGAGAACGGCCGAAGCCGGGTAATTTAGGTAGTACAATAATATAATTCAAGCTTCGCATACGTATTGACATGTATTATTTAATTATTTATAACGTTCTTATAGTTTATCTATTATTAAATCATACTATGTCAAATTGCCAAGTAGCATTAGATTAGAATGTATAGAATGTATAAATGCATAATAGTGTTAATGAATAAAACAATAATGACAATTTTTATTAGCTGATGGAAAATATTTTTTTATCAAATATTATTCGTGTATGCTTTGCCATAAAAATTATAAAATAATCAAAACTATGAAAATCATTTCAAAAACGAATCATACTTCGGCGTTATGTTTGTGATGGCTCATTCGAAAACCGTCTTTTACCGTCGAAACGATATACATATATTCATGGACATCGGTTTGTCGTGATTCTGATTTTAGATTAACTACCCCGATAACCGTGAACGATCGTTTGGTTGTGTTTTCATTACACTCGCGTACTCGAGTTCCAGCCACGGCAGACGGCCACCTGGACGATACCGCATCTAACAACCGTATGGTCCGCGATTACACACGAGGCGAAAATATTTTCGCAGCGATCACCGCTTTCTCTCTCTCTCTGTGTTTTCAATAAAAATCCTTATCGTCGTCAAAGTCATCTGACCGATATTTTTTTCTCTCGATCGATAACTAATATTAATAGGCATGCGACGGGTATACGACATAACCGTCTACCGTGATGTTATCAACGCGCACCGTTATGGCCGACATCCACTGTTTTAGAGTTAATAAATAACGATCGCGAAACGTCCTCGGCCTTAAACGTCGGTAACTTCTCTCGCGTCGTTACCTGTACATATTAATATTGTATGTAGGTAATAATGTAGCCGTAAAACAACGTTAATTAATATAAAATAGCGCCGAGTATTGGCGGACCTCGCACTACACATTACGGCTGTACGGGTATGTATGTGTTTAATGTGCAGTAAATGGTGTGTTTAATAATGCTACTCAATAAGTCAATCAACGTAACTCGAGTATGTGTTTTGAAATACGTTTTTCGTTTTTAAACTATCGTTTTTTTTTCGGTGGATTTTATTTCAAATGATTTTACACGTGATCAAAAGTTAAATGTATTACATATCTTTTCACATTATCCAGTGCGATATGTCGTAAAATAATACAGTCCGACTTTTCAAAAAGAATCATTTTTGATTTGCGTACTTATTCGTCTTCATTCGAGAAACTTTTATGTCTTAGGTCTAATATCAAGCTTAATTCTCATGGTCTTTTGTCTTATTTTAGTCAGGGTCATAAATCCTTGTTTTGGTTCCTAAATCATGATGCCGTGTACCCAGGAGCCCGGTTCTTTCAGAAGGTTATATAGAATTAAATGACAATTTTTTGAACTAGCAGATCTTGATCCGTTCGTTCTACATGCTCTTCTTACCGTATCATTTTTAAATTTCCTTGCTCTTCATGTATTTTTAGAATGAAGATAAAACCTGTCGTAAGTGGCCATAACTTACATTTATAGTAATCGGTAGCGTTATTTTTTTATTTTTTTTTTTAAGCTAGAAGTGTAACTTCCTACCGATTTTTAGTTTCTTGTTATTATTTCAGTGCTTTTTAACTTGAAAATTGAAAATTGCATCAATTGTTTATCATACGATTTTTCATTTTTTCGAAAACCCAATTAGTTGACACCATTGGCATATTTGCGGAGGGGTCAATGGGATCCGGACCCTCTATTGATATCCACTCAGACATGTTACTTTTCGTGAAATTTAAATGATTAAATTTTAAGTGAAAAAACCAGTTTATTTTATTGATTATTGTATAGACCATAGATAAAAATATAAACGACTCTGCCGCTATCGTGTAATAAATTAAATAGAATATGTTTTTTTCTCGTTCGACAATTATTTACACTTATGGTATGGCCTAAGGGGGGTTGAACCGTTTGATCCCCCCACGTAAATACGCCACTGCTGTGAGATTGTACGTTATGGGGTAGACATGGTTTAAATGCTGTGTTTGTTTATGCGAATGGTTGTTGACGATACCGAATAAGTTACTCATAATATTTACATTATCATGTAAAACGACCTTTTTGAGAAGGTTGTATTTGCAAATTCTCTGAAAATGAAGGTATGTATCTAGCATAACTCCGGGTTAGGTTAGAAGGACAGGGAAATGTATAACATTTACGAGTCAATAACGTGTTATTGTTAATTTACTAATTTAAACCCTTCACACACACACACACACACACACACACACACACACACACACACACACACACACACACACACACACACACACACACACACACACACACACACACACACACACCACGAATAAAAGTTTTACGGAACTTTAAGATTTAATTATGACATAACATCGTAAACTAGAAATAGTTTATGTATACATAATATATATACAACATACTAAATTGTAGCTGAATAACTCGGTTTCGTTTGTTTGTAAAATAATTATTTAAATTTTTTTAATTTTAATTTAAGCTTTTTATTATAGGCTGTAAGTTAAACAATTGGTGAGTGAGATACAGGTAGTTTGAAATAATATAGAAGTAAAACAGATAAATCACCAATATAATTTACAAAAATTTTTAATCAATAACTACCGGACTGTCACCAGTACCTTTAAATAACGCTCTATAACTCATTTAAAAATTAGATACAGGAAAAAAATACATCAGTATCTAGAGATCAATATTCAATTATTGGACATAATAAAGCACGTAAAAAATATCATGAAAATGTTTATTTTAATTTTCAAAGTAAATGTTTGTACTTTTTGTAAATGGCTTAAAACCACAGTTTAGCAATCACAAACTACCTTTATGTACTAGCTATACTGGTGAGGAGAGTTTTTTTTAAATCGTTTAGAATAATGTGTACCTTCTGTAGGATTTTATTCTTAAATGTCTACGTCTATAGTGCATGAATTCCTTAATGGACGTACGACATATGCCCATACTATTTACTACATCCGTGGTACGTCCTTAAGACATTTTTAAATGCTTATACAACAATCCAAGTGAATTATTGTTTTTTTAAGAAACTCAGACCTTCAGTTCTCTCAAAACATATTGGCCAAATAACTGTTTTAATTCACAAAAATGTATTTTAAAAGAAATAATTCACTGAAAAATAACAGTAAAATTGAATATATATATATAAGTAATCATATCAAAAATTGTAGGACTCTTTGAAAATGAAATTTTGAACTTAACTATATACAATTTTAAAATACTCGTCAACTTACTTGTTATTTACTTATTTATTTAGAAATCGACAGCACGACGATTAAAAAAAAAAAAACATATATGTTGAAAAAAATAAAAATTATTACAGATATTCATGGAAACATATATATCTGTGATGATCATACCTAATGTTATCAATAAATTTTGATCTGTTACAATACTATGTGACTTTAGGCATTGATTTATAATATACATTTATGTAAGTATCTATTTAGATATGTTACTTTTAAACACTTTATTGTAAGATATTATTAAATTCATCATAAATGTTTCACTGCAAAATTATATTTTGAAATATGCCTATGATTAAAATTAATTAATTATCTACAAAATAAAAAACCGCATGTAAATCAAGAAAATAAAGGCTTACGTTTCCATAAATATTTAGATAATATATCTAAAGGTTATCCTATACGGAGATATGCATTTTATAATATCTTCTAAGATAATGAAGGTGATTAAATCCTTATTTTCAATTAATTCGCATGGATATAAAAACTTCATTAATTCACATTTTAATTAACTTTTTGATATTTTGATAAAAAATTTAAAAAAATGAATTAGATTTTAAATTTTAAAAAAAATACGTGATTCGCACCATGAAGTATTTTTCATAGTAATGGGTTTATTGAATTTTAAAGAAACAGTAAATTATTTTTTTAGCTAAACGATCCCGAGCTTTACACCTTCAGTGTAAAAATATACCATTTATATATTATACCGTTTTTAGTTTAAGTGTCTATAAGTTCGTTTTTATCAAACTCATTTACGATTGATTTGTTTGAACAAAAGAAACATTATTTTACCAAAAAATTCAAAACATGTCGTTCTAATGCATCCAACATTTCATTATAATTAGATAAGCAAATTATTTTTATTAACATATTGTTGAAAACTGATGTTGAATTCAGTAAAATAGTAAAATAAAGAATTTAGTTAAAAAATGAAGTATTTTCATAGTTCAATATTTAACACAAAAGTGGCCTAATTTTTTTGAAATATTTGTCAAATATGGAACAATGTATCATTCATATTTGGTGATAATTACAAACTTTGGAGTTATGACTAAATAACTAAAATAAATTTAGTGAAAGTCTCGTTTACGGTAAGTTGTAGCATTTTACTCGGTTTTTCGGTAGTTTTTTCTCACATTTGGAATAAAGGAGAGATAAAAATAAATCCTCAAAGTAGCATTTTTATATAATTTTAGATCTATAGAGTAGGTGGATCATCCACATCTACCGAGTATGAAACTTTTGAACAAAGTTTACTGGCATGAAAACTAAAATATGTCTCCGGAATAGAAGAAAAACATAAATGTCTGCACTACCGCTTTTCTCGGAATCATATAAAATCAAGAAGATGATAAAAATAAAAATCTGAACAGTCAAAATGTTCTGAATAATAAACTCAATATGATGGATATAAATCTTAAAATTGTATGAAAAATTAAAACAAAAATTAATGCGGGTACTCGTATCCATGTAGGATGGAAAAAAAATCGTAGTCGTCGGCTTCGAGAGTCATATGGACAACAAACTTTGATTTTATTAAAACTGGAGGTATTTTTCTCGGTACACCGGGGGTATTGCAAAATTGTATATTTTCATAAGGCTCTTAGTACATAAATCCATACGAACATAATTTGATATGCCATCGTGATAGCGTAAGGTGGCATAATGGTCATTAAAAATAAAAAATAAATGATAATAACAGAGCGGCTAGTTAAAAAGGCGTAATGATTAGAACGTAACGCAATACATAATGACGTAACATGGCAATACGGTTAAAACAATGTCCAGTGTCGGCAGTGGTGGCGAGGTCGGACGCGGCGCGGAACCGTTAGTAAGCCTGCAGCTGCCTACATAAATTCGTGCGTATACCTACCTATAACGAGTACAGTAGCTAGCTGTTAAAACAAGCGCGCGTTTGTGTGTGTGTGTGTGTGTGTGTGTGTGTGTGTGTGTGTGTGTGTGTGTGTGTGTGTTTTGCGCGTGCGTACGTGCGTCCGTGAGCACGCGTGAATTTACAAGTAGTGTGAAAAATTAAATGACCAAAACGATTAAGTGTTCAGCTCAATGTGTGTGTGATTGATTTCACTCGTAGGGCGATTTTTTTCCCCACAGTATAATAGCTCAGAGTGTAAGAGCTAATCGCGAAGGTGGTAGTATCAATATCAAACCGTGGCGCAATAAAACTATATACTCGTAAATAGCTGGTCCGGGTCTGGACTGTAACCGGTCTTAAGTTACACGAATATTAATTAAACCGTGTACACAGAAGTACTACCTACTCCCGAAGTCGAATAGTGAATTATTGTGAACTTGCTTCTTCGCGACGAGGAGGAGTCGTCACCGTGGTTTAAAACGTGTACAATCACTACAATCGTTTCATATCATTTCGGTATAATTTGAGTTTTTTTTTTTTAAAGATCAAGGCGTCCAAGGCTTCCGCGAAAATATAAAACAAAGGGCAAAATCAAAAAGCCGAAAACTTCCATTAAAGAATTTAATTCTCACATATTGATGGCGTGAAAAAACGTAATTTTACTTAAATTGCTGTACTTTCATGTGATATTGAATAAAACTGAAATCTAATAAATTGCCTTTATTCATGTCTGTATTTTTCTAAATGCAATTGAAATATCATAGATTTTAAATGATTTAAAATATAGCTTTCGTTTAAACTAGGGTGCCTATACTCAGAAAATAAAATAATGGGATAATTTCCATCCCTCAAAATCCTCTCAATGAACACATACATACATGAAATTATTTGTTGTTTATACGAGAGGAAAAAGAGAAAACAGGACCCAGTTGTAAAACTGGACAAAACGATTTCCGTTAAAATTCTGACGGGACAACAGGACCCAATGTTAAATAATGGGACAATCTTATTTCAAACGGAACGTATCACGCATGGTCCTCCAGTTCAAATTAATAA
Source organism: Therioaphis trifolii (assembly GCA_027580255.1). NCBI lineage: Eukaryota > Metazoa > Arthropoda > Insecta > Hemiptera > Aphididae > Therioaphis > Therioaphis trifolii. The sequence continues at coordinate 10,999,897 of CM050409.1, read as the reverse complement.
TTGAAAGTTAAATAATTAAAAAAAAATAAATTTGACAAAAAATATGAGCATTAAATATTAATTAAATTCTTCTAGACTCCAAGCTGTACAATTTTATTGTTTATGTCAACCTGTAGATTTTTAGTTTTTTGGTACATCATTAATAATGATTCATTATGAATATACTAACATAAGAATTCATCAATTTAAGCATTAAGCGACGATGGGTAATAGTATTGCGAAAAGTCATGTTTTAATAGGTATTAATGAACATTTATTATATAAATCAGTGTGTTTAAAAAAACATATTTGTTCTTTGATTATATTGCACATGCTATTTTATTATATTATTTCACTAAGAAGATTTTAAAATGAAACACATGAATATTTACTAGAATATTGAGAAGGGACATGGCCTTTCCTGACATCCCCCCGCAAGCACCCTTGTAAGGTTTGCACGTTGCATGTACGGAGGTGCGTTATTGTGGTTTTTACTAATAAGGCATTCGTATGAGACAAGCAGTTTAAACGGTCCAGTCTTAAAATGTGTGACAAGCCCGAGCCTATACTGTTCGACAGAATGATCGAATTTCGATTCAACGATAAGTTGATCAGCCTTTATAAGTCATATACGAGTATTGTTGTAGGATTCAAATATTGACGTTCAAATTGTAAACGCATGATTTTGCATTATGTATTTTAGTAGAGACAATGTGTTAAGGCTTAATGGTACAATGTGGACCACGTTATGTATGTTTCTATACTCCGACACGGACTCAAATAAAAATTCCTTATAATCGGTTAATTTGCCGTGATAATATGCACGAATTCGGACGTCTACGACGTGCGAGCACGCCCGTTTTTATGTGTGTGAAAAATCCATTAAATATTATAAGTTATTTGTAACTTAAATATACATGTGGATAAGGTGAAATAAAGATTAAACGACAGATCATACCATTAGTTTTCATACATCGTTCTCTGGTTTCCGCTTTTTCAACAAACGATAATGTTTACATTATTTTTGACTCATATCACAAATCACAATGGTACTAAAATGTATATCGGAGAAAAGATTATATACCTAGAACGGAAATTATTGTTTCCAGTGACAAGGCGTCACAAACGTAATTTTAAACAAGAGCCTTAAACGTATAATCAAAATTGTCTTCTAATAAACTGTAATAATAATATTTCAAGTTTAAATAATCAAGAAGTAAAATACAAGTTTCGTGTGAATAACATAATTTATGATTTTTTAGCATTTTAAAAAACTTGGCAAAGTCTAGTTAATGTTAATTAGGTGTTATAGACGGTATTTGTTTTAAAAAACAATAGTAATTTTTGAATAATTTATTAGCTGTATTAGATACACCTGCATGTTTTTTTTCGAACAATAATCAAGACTAGAAAAAATAATCACTGAAGTAGTTAGTGGATATGTTTTTTTATTTGTATAAAACTATGAAGTATTTTCGATTATATCTACGTCATATAAAATTATAAAATGTATGTCATTTCTTTTGGTACACCCGAATTCTAATAAATATTATACAAGTACTAGAAAATTGACTTTATATGGCGCATGAAAACATGTGTTACTTTCATTTTTTTCATACCAATGTTACAACTTACTGTAGCTACAAAATTATGCACACTATAATAATTTATGTGCTGTACTTGTATGATCTATATAGTCTTTGCTACAACGTTAATTTAAAAGTTAACCTCTAAACACGTAAGTTGGTAGAAAATAAAAAAATTATATTAATGGTCATAATTCACTAATCATTATGATACAATAATTGCATTATGAGGAATTTAAATTTTCCTTCCCATTTTATACAAATAAATTTAGAATTGTCTACATTTAGTAAGTATTTTGTTTTTAATATTAGGTATTATATGCTCTATATGTTCAGAGTAATATAATATTTGTGGTAATTATACTAAATGTGTAATAAAATATATGCTAAAATGAAGTTTGTAGCACTGAATAAAATAAAAATTAATAAAATCAAATTGATTTGTAATATTTATACCACTGTATTTTCCATTGTAGTAAAAATGTACAACAATTGTTAGCTATAAATTCAATTCTAGAATAGAAATTTTATTATTTATTTATTTTTTTAATTTATCCATTTTTTTCCACCACTGCTCTTTTTACAATTTATGTTAGATTACTTCTTTTTGAATATTTCTTAGTTTTGTATATTATGTTTCAATTTGAACTTTTTTGAAAATATTCATAAATTAAAAGTTGTTTAAAATAATAGTGAGTTACCAATTCGGATGTGTGCCGCATAAAATACCGAGAACCAATCCGGATGTAAGTCTCGTAAAATATTAGGAACCAAATAGCCAATTTGAATGTCAATTTTAAGGAATAGGGTTGGTGTGGTAAGTGCGGTTCAGCCGTCTGTAATGAAATATCATACACAAACTGAATTCGCTTCCAAATACCTAAATATAACATTCATATTATTATATTATTTCGTTGGAATATTTATTGGTGCCTTATGGTGATATCGAAAAATATCATATTCGTCATTTCATTATCGATAGTTGTACATCATTATTTCGTTCACATATTGTTTTCGTTTTGACCTCTTGCTCCCGATCGATATTTCGACATTATGAAGTCAGCATACGTAAAACTGACGTCTAGGGCTCCTCCCGGTGTTTCAGTATAATTTTTGCACCACCGGCCGCCGGTGTGTTTTGTCACTCTGGTTCATAATATATCATACATATTTATCACATCAATATGTATATGCCGTGTCGCAGTATTAGTACATACACGTATACACATAATACATGCACGGCGAGACTTCTTCCACGGGATGGCAGTGCCTCCGGGGGAGTGAGAAGAAAAACAAAATCGAAACTGGCTTATTTTCAGATCGAACGGTTGGTGTTAACACACTACAACTATAAATTATACACACCGATACTTTACTGTTATGAACTCTGCTACTAAGCATACTGTAATACAAATATCCATTCGGACTTTATGGCAGTAATTACCGTAAGGTAATAAATCAATCTCGATTTACACTACACATTATTTCGTGTTATAATCCTGTATCATAATAATGTATACATTATTAAAATAGTAAAATTAATACAATACATTAAAGGATTCGTTTGCACAAATTATATATTACATTTATCACGAAATGTATGACGAAATAACCAGTCTGTCTTGTGTGTGTGTATATATATGTATATATAATAAATCGTGTCTTATTTACATTAATTTTTGTACTAATTATTCTTTCTCCGGTAATTATTATTATTTTTTTTTATTTTAGCTTCTTTAACGATATTCTTCATTACGGATTTGATCGGAGAGTTTTTTTTAATCATATTAAACCTTCTAAAAAATTTAAAATTCATCCGAAATCGTTTCGTTTAAAATTTTACTCAATTCTTGTACTTTTTGTAGTGTTTCGTTGAACTTTTATTTAATTAGGGGCTAAAAGGGCAATGCTCTAAGCGTTAACATTTCAGGGACGGCGTATCGTTTCAGTTTTTAATTTTTTTAGTTACATTTTTAGAATAATATTCGATTTGTTTCTCTAACGGCTGAAACATAGATTTAACACCTCCATATAAAATCATCATGCTATGTCAAAGACAATGATTTATCATTGGTTTGAAAGTTAAAATAATGTAAGTACCATACTATACGTTTCGTTCGCTAATCATAAAAATGATTCATTTAAGGTTTTTTACACTAAACACCATTATATTCCTATCTTTTTTTTATTTACCATAATTTAATGTAATAAAAGAACTGATAAAATATTACATCTTGGCGTTAAGTATATGTAAATGCTACTCTGTACCCATACCTATATATTATATATTTTTAAATTTCTTCATCTTTCATTTATAAATGTATATATACTGATATATACATATAAATTATATAACTAAAGCGTAGTTGTAAAAAGAAATTTTCAAAAAGTTTTTTTTGTCATTTGTCAATTTAATAATTTTGTTCGTTGCAACTTGTCATTTTAATCTTGTCCGATTAACCGCCGAAACAAGCGTATATTCATAACCCTCAGGGCGTGCCGGGCGTGCCACAAAGGCAACATGGGATTACAACGATTTAGACCAAGGCTTTTTTTTATGGGTAAAACTTATGAACATTCATTTATTTGGTAAATTTTATGTTAAGAAATTAAAAATCCCTTATTTATTTATTTTATTATTTTATTTTTAACGAAAATGTTACATTAGGTGCTTAAACTTTTATGTGTATCTTCCACCACTCGATGTAAGTTATTAACATTGTATTAAATATATTATAATATGATATGGTTATTCTTTTTAAAACAAAAAACTTATCTAATATTTACACAGCAGTTCATAATATAATTAATATTTAATATTATAATGTAATGTTTTATACTAATTATACATTGTTATATAAAACTGACTTTTTTTGTTGGAAAATATGTCCGTATATTTAATTGATTAGCTACAATGGTTAATTACCGTGTGTTTTGTCTATATTTTTATTGTAGTCAATGTATACATACTTTGATAATATCAATAATTAATCTTCCAGATAGAGTTTTAATTTATCAAAAAATCATGTTTGATTCATTTTCATTGTATATACCGAACAAATGTACTGATATTAAAAAAAGCTCGAAAACGTCATTGTTACAGAAATATTTCAGTGTAATTAATTTGAAGCAAAAGTCTTTTTTTTAGTTTTCTTTAAAAATGAACGTGTGGCGTGAAGCAATCCTAAGTTCTATAACTATACTTTTTAGATGATTATAATATCACCGCGTAAATTGTTTCATTTCGTATATTAGTTAACACGAGTGAATAAAACTGAAGGAATTCTAATATGATTTCGTTACATTTAATGGCAATATGACGTGCAAACGTCCTTCGTCACCCCAGAATATTCTTCTCGTATAAAATATATAATGTATACTTATTTTCAAAGTTAATTACATTAGTATAAGAACCACGTCGTGGCAAAAGTGGTAAATAAGATTCGATAGCATTTTGACTGATGTGTTCGTCCTATTCATGAGTGATAGAACACGACATTTTTATTAAACTTGTATTATTCATTATCAAATGACATGAAATGGATTTTAGTGTATACACACATTTTAATGATGTATACAAGATGATTTTTTTAAACAAAATGTGCTCGATGTTTTTAAAAACGTTTACTTTTTGAAAATATCAAGCGTATATTAAAAAATCTGATTAGATAATGGTGGTTTAAGATAAAAAAATAAATTTCAGTAGGATACACAAATAAGAAAGACTGTATGGAAATTTTAGATCATATAACCGAAAATTATGAATTTTACGAAATAAAAATCAAATGAAATCTAACATATTACGAAAAACGAGACATTTGTGATACCAACTTTAAACGCATATAAAAAATAGTTTATTGAGTTAATCATTAAAAAACTTCGTGCGTAGTTAGAAATATATGTGATAAATCTATTGGTCAAAGAAAGTTATTACTGTATTAACAATTTAAAATTTAAAAAGATTTTTACTAAACAATTGTACTAATTTACGTGTAAATCGTCAAAATTTAAACTTTAAATGCGTGTAAGATAAAATTCTGACAGTCAGTTAACGTTTATTATCAAAAAATTTATGTTTTATAAGATGAAAACTGCTAAAAACCGAAATATTTCCTCCTGTTTAAAAGTTATATATTTAGCACAAAAGTTGTCAAATTGTTTTGAAACTTTTGTCAATTCTATATATGAGTATCCTTGATGTTTGGAGGAAATTTCGAGTTTCTATCACCATTGTTTTTGAATTTATAGTTAAATGTAAAAAACGGACGATACGAAAATTATTATGAAAATGATGAGAATCACGTTGGTAGTAAAATAATGTCTGCCGTCAATTTCTGTGTTCGGTTGGATATTAAAAACAAAAAATCTCTCTGAAAAGAAAATCACGATAATTCTTGATTTAGCGAGTGTATATATAGTGACTAAACTGACATACCTGATCTATGACACCTATTTATCAATCTAGTATGTTTGAGAAATCATTCTGATAAACTTAATTTGGGTCTAGGCTTAGTATTTTAATTTTATTATTCTGCAGCACACACTAATTGTGCGCTGCAATGTGTTACGGAAATATCACGTACGTTGAATCTTACTCGTAGTCGCGCGAACCCGTCGATTTTAAATTCGATTTAACTTCAACGGTACACGGTAACGTGTTGTAACTAATTGAAATAATAACGTAACAATAACATTAGTGAAATTCGATTGTGAGACTCGAAAACGAACGTTGTTATTTTACACGGGGCTCTGACATACCTATACAGCACTCGGCGGCTGTCGATTAATTTGCATCGGGGATAAGTATACACTTTACCTAGTAATATGATTTATAATCATGTAATTTGAACTCGCTATCAACGATAAAAGTCTGACGGCCAGTTAAATAATTCGATAAATCGTCATTTATTAATTTGTTAATGCATTTTACAATATTATAATACGCGCCCGTCGAAACGATAGAATTTACGTTCAGAAATTGTATTCGAAATAACAGTGTAAGCATTCATGATATTATAATGTAACAAAATTCACTTCCTTCGTTCAAATTGTTCGCACAAATGTCCCACTGAAAAAACTCACGTGGGAGGCGGGAAAATAATTAATATCCTTGATATTGTGTTATTTGTCGATACCCTCTTATAATTAGATACAATCTGTATTCTGATAATTGATAACGATTAATGAATACAGTGTTGTATAGTTATTAATTACGTCGAAAAGCGTAGGTATTTCTTTGCTAATTGCGAGTAACGTGGGCATACAAAAAACGATATTCCGAAATGAACTACGGTCGTGTTCGAATTATTGTTAGCAATGAGTACTTATAATACACTTTTTATTTCATAGCTCGATATTATCTTCGAACGGAGACTTTAAACGTTTCTTCTGGAATTTATCGTCGCATAAATGATGTTACGCAGATTTTCACAAACTTTTATTTGAGTTTTTAATGCTTTAAAACATTTAATCCACAGAGAACACAATAGAACGTTGTAATTAATTTTTTAATTTCTTCACTCCGATATTGATTTTCAGTTGATGTATTCAATACTTTCTATATCATCACCTTTAGAAAAGATTTGAGGCCAAAGTTTGAAGTTTATAAAAAAAGAAACTTGTAGAATGAAAATTACCAGCACCGCGATCGTATTAGCTTTGTCAAAAATTTTATTTTATGTGTTTTTAATTTCTATGATACAGAATTAAAATCACTACCGCACAGTATATAAACTAAGTGTTCCACCCGCAGTGAATATAATTATGAAGCATTTAGATTCAATTTATTTAGGGTGAATAAAAATATTTTTTTTATTTACAAAGTACTATTCTGTTTTAACATAATAGGTTTGAGATTTGGTTAAATAGTTCTCAGAATGTCAGAATTTTTTTGTCATTTGTGTGAGTGCAATACCAATTAAACATTTTAATTTTACTAAACAATTTGTATATTCACTTTATAAATAGATTAACAACCTGGGTAAATATGTATCTATTATGCGAATGTATTTACTTACTATAAAAATCATTATTTATGTATTTGAAAAAAAAATGATTGTTCCAATAAAAAAAAACATATAATTAAAAAAAATATTTTTATTGGTTCATATAATAATACAATTTTGTTGTCACTTTACGGTACTCAAGCACAATAATTAATTTTCTATTACAAAGTAAACATTTCGTGGTGTGATAATTAATTTTTAAATTTGTTTTAGAGAAATGTTCGGGTTAGAGTAATGAATAACAATAATGAAAATTCAATTATTTTCATTGTTTTTACTATAGCAGAATGCAATCAACATATCCTATAAACTCATTTATGTGTTTTACACATTTGATACATATTTAAAGTTTTTATTACTATTCTTGTGTTTCAAATTGTTTCTATTTCGATTAAAAAGTATAAAATGTTTAGTACTCTTAACCAACATTTTTTCGATTTCACAAGGACAATGCAATATTGTAATTATGTATATTACGTTATTAACATGTATAAACCGTAAATTATCAAATAGCTAAAATGCATATAACAGTGATAATAAAGTAGGTATACTCAACCATTTTTCGAGTATAGTTTGTTTCATTGATTTCTTGATTATGTCAAGCTCAACGCCAAAATTGCATTTGCAAAATGTTTTAGTAACTGTAATACCCATACTGGTCTACGTATAGGTAGTGATGGGCTGTGGGTAAATACCCAACGGGTAAGAAATATATTTTGGGTAAATACCAGGGTATTTACCCACGTCGTTTTTCCTTTGAAAAATGTGGTATTTATTTTTTTAATATGGCTATACTGTTTTATCTTAAATTGTGGTTGTAACCAAGGTGGATATATCTCTACCTTGGTTGTAACATAAATATTAAAGTATATTAAAATATCACATGACTACAATACACACACGGTAGAAATGTAGAATATCGATATACCGTTACACTTACGGCATTAAGAATGCGTTGGTAACGCGGCATTAGTCTTGCTTTTGCGCTTTTTTTCGTTTTTGCTTTGTTAATGAAATACAAATTATTTATTTTTATTGTTGCTTAAATTTGTGAACTATAAAATAAAATTATGGGAATAAAAAAGGACATAGTGCGTAAATACTTTGAACAATTCATATCTAACGATAAACGTCAGTCACTAGTTTTGTCAAAAAGAGTATAATATGAATGTGAATAAAATGAATGCACATTTACTTAAATGTTCAAATTGCCCACAACAAATAAAACAAAAATTTTATTCAAATACAACTTCTAATGTAACTGAAGATCAAATACAAACAGTTGATGAATATGATGCTCATTTAGCTGTCAATTCGCACAAGCCTTTAACCATCAACACATTTTTTGATCACATGAATAAATCGGAGAATGTAAGTAAAATAATTAATTTAAAAAAATTACATTAAATAGTAAGCTTATTTTGTTTATTATTTATTACCAATGTATTATTATTTAAATACAATATTTGCTTGTTTAACACTAAAAACTTGGTACCTACCTGTGTAGGTATAATGTTGAATTATATAAATTGACGAAACAAATTTTTTTTAATTTTTCCTTATTACATATGTATTTAAAAGGTACAAAAAATCAAAATGTTAAGGATTACCTATATGCTATATGAAAATTACAACTTATAACAAATTAAGTACCTACATAAATAATAATGTATTCATGGCTATTGTAATTTATATGAATATATACAAATTATAATTTATTATATTAATACTGGTGTTGTATCTTTCATAATATTTTATATTTATAAATTTATAAACAATCTATGCTTATTAATTTATGTTTTTTTTTTTTTTACTTCTACTTATCATAATATTTTTTCATTAAGTAGATATTTAGGCTTACTTTAAATCTATTTGAATTAGGTAACATAGTTCTCTAAGTTGTTATATAATAAAATTTATTAAACTTATCTGTTAAAATAAAAATTATAGAACTATACCTAATTTAGGTATTTTGGCTTGGATCACCACATTTTAACATTTGTTCGTTGATGAACAAAATTTTATTGAATATTTTTTGTTTGAAGTAATTACCCAAATTACCGAGTATTTATTCTAAATATCGAGTAAATAACTAGGGAATTTACCAAAAATATATTTACCGGGTATTTGCCCATCATTGCGTATTAAACGTCTATACCAGTGGTTTTCAAACTGGGTGCCGCGGCACACTGGTGTGCCGCGAGCATTCACTTGGTGTGCCGCGGTGTTTTGAACCTTTTTTTTTTTTTTTGCATAAATGACCGATCGAATTGAATAAGTTTAATGTACGAAAATGGACGCGTTTGACTGTCGTGAACCCGAAATATTTAAGCGTATACTGATAAATCGAAGGTTTGCAGTAAGAAAGCGACTAAGACAAGTTATCTTACATGATAATTGCACCCTAACAAAATGTATCGGTAATGTAATTTTTTAGAATACAGTGAAAACTCCCTTAACGGACACCTCTGAATACTGGACGGCTCCGATTAGCGGACGTTTTTATGTGGATATTGGAACATATTCTCTTGCTTTGTTATTCCCTCTGAACAGCGGACACCTCTAAATAACGGACAATATTCCGGCTACCGAGTGTGTCCGGAATTCAGAGGTTTCACTGTATTAACATTAGAGGTCATAGTGTGCCATGGAAATTTTGTGAAGGGCGAAGTGTGCCGTGGTCAAAAAAAGTTTGAAAACCACTGGTCTATACGCCTGATGTTTTGTTGTTTGGCACAATCTACGATGGCAGAACTAGTAAAACAAAATAAAACAATTGTTGATTAATCTATATACGGCAATCTTAGGATATAATGAATTTACTAGCGAAAAAAAATAGTTGATTTTACGAGTGCAATGCACACCCGAGACCAGGGGCGGATCCAGAAATGTTCTTTGGGGGGAGGGGCGTAGTCATATATATGATTAAGCTGTGTAAATTGTAACCCAGAACCTTCTACCTGCCGTAGAAAAATGAAAATCCAAATAAGCTAAAAAAAACTTTTATTTTAATTACTTGAACCAATATAGATTAACAACTTAAAAAATTAACAAATATAAAAAGTTAAGTATCATAATAATAAATAATTAATGCATTGAAACATAAAATAACATAATAAACTGGTAGTAATACAAATGAAAAATATTTTACTTTTATAATACAAAATCAAGATTTCTTTGTTTTTCTTTAGAAAATGTTTCAATTATATTTGTTATGTTATTTTCATTGTCAATATTAATATCTTTAATATTTTAATACTTAAATATTTTTTAATACATTAGAGCTAACCCAGTTAATCTTTTCTCTCCCATTCTCATTGCCAATAATGGCTTAACATTGGAAAAAAGTTTTTTTTTGACATTTGGAGGGGGCGCATGCCCCCTTCGCCCCCTCCTTGGATCCGCCCCTGCCCGAGACTATTGTTCTTAGAATATTCATAAATATCCATGTATATAATTACACATTTGAAGGGAAGAACATGTTTGATGCGGTTTATTCTTTTAGAACGATAATCGAGTAGTATATTTTTTATAAATTCATACAGTTTTGTGCATAACAACTCATAACGACTTATTTATGTAATTCATTCACTGTTTGTATGATAATACATAATAAATTATACGTGGTTGTAATGTTGTATCACAGTGCATAGAATATCTTGATAATTTTCGAAATAAATATTCTGATGGCCTCCAACGTATACCTAGAAAATTCCACGTCCTCCGAAGACGTGAAAATTGTAATACGTGCTACTAAAAATTCATAAATTTTAATAATTATTAAAATACTTGACTAATTAAAACCATATATACCGTAGACACGCAGAGTCGAGCCGAGTAGGCTTATAGTTTAACAGACATTGTATATTTTTGAAACGTAGATGTTTGCACGGGGAAGAGGTGCATTTTTTATACTGTATTTTCATATTAACCCAAACTTACCAAGAATGCTCTTGACAGTCACTCAGTTATCACAACTCCAATTGTATGTACCATTAATAACACTTAAATTTAAAAGGTGTACAACATTATTATTTGAAACAAATTGTTCCTGACGATGAATCTTATACATCATAAACTAATTTAAATTTTGTTTTCTATACCAAATAAAATGGTGTATACCATAAATCGGTCTACAAATCACCACTTTTTTTCGGATCGATATTTAAATTGCATTAAGTTGAAGCTAGTGAGTAATGTAAAACTTTATATTTTGATGTGTAAAAAAATTTAAAAAAGTTATTAAAATAAATGAAGATGGTGCATGGTTAGGTCATACGGTCTATTTTTATTAAAATTGTCCTAAGACGATCAGTTTGTATGTATACTAGCGCAATTTATAAGGTTTTTTTTAAAGTGTTTCAACACAAAAAAATATTGGTTAGTTGATTTCAGATGTTTTTTGTATCGATAAAAAACCCGTAAAATTTAAGGATAATTTTTCTAAAAAAGGCCCCTAAGGGCGATTATGTTATTTTAATTACTCAGATTAAATTTATCTTTTTTTAACAAAAGCTCATTTGATTACCGGAAAAACAAAAGTTTTAAAATACTCTCCCCTCCACAGGTAAACAAATATTTCGAATAGGTAAATATACTTTTTACGTGTAAGACTATCGATTTTTGTGGCAGAATCAGTGGCGTGGCGAATATAGATTAAAAACGGGCAATTGCTCATGACAAATTTTGAGGGGGTACCCCCTCAGGGTGCTTCAGCACCAATATGTTAGTGGAGCAACTTCCATGTATAGTGTATACTTTATTTTCAATAATACTAGATAATACGGGATGATTTGAGTGAACTATAAACCGCAGAGTTAATGATAATTTTCAGGTTCCTTTATTTTTATTTAATATTCAGTAAAAAATAAAAATTTGTAAAACATTTGGGTATTCTAAAACTTCTTGCATAATATTTAAAAATATAAATATTTGTGTAATTTGATACTTAATTTTTATTTTTCAATTTAGTTATTTTCAAAGAAAAGTCTTATGTATTATAATCTTATACATTAAATAAACAATTTTAAAAATATGGTTCTTGTATCTGCCATGTATTTCAATTATTTTAAAAATTATAACAAAATTTAAATGTAATTATAGTGAAGTTAATAAATAAACATATGAATTTAATATATTTTGCTTTATTAAAATGTATGTACTGAGTGTCAAGACAATGCAAAAAAAAACTCTTATAAGTTTATAACCAACCCAAAAACATATTCTTATGCAGTTATAAAACTTTGTAGGTATTTATATAAATGTCAAATAAAACTAATAATAACTTTTTTATTTTTTAACTAACTAACTTGCTTTGATACATTAAGTATCTCTTAAATTGTGTAAATCTTGAAAAAAGGTTTTAGAGGGGGGGGGGCGTCGAAAGTTATGTATTGGCCCGTGGTTAATATATCACTCGCCACGCCACTGGGCAGAATGATGGATATTGACAAGATCTAGTGGTGCAGTGTCCCATTTAGATTAAGTCCATAGTATTTTCTCAAAAATAAAATGGGACAATAATCTTTAAATTATTTGTCACACTAATTGATTAACATAACGATATTTTTCTTTTTCTTATCGGAAAGAGCCAATGTTATGAAATAATAGCTACTATCTGATATTTTGATGCCATTTAACATAATATGGTGTTTTATAAATACTATTTCATTATGAATAAATTTGATAATTTTTAAGTTTTCTGCTCATTTACACCTCATAGTCATCCAAATGTGCTTCGAGGAAAGTGGACAGGTTTGCTCCAATTATACGTTACTATCTGTTGACACGTTGTACATATACCCATGTAGGTACATAAATCGTCTTGCATAATATTCCAGCATATACAACGCTGCACGATTTTAAAGCACTCTTATTAAAAATATTTCGAACGCAAATGGACTATGATTTTAGGCGCAAGTGGATTGCTCTGATTTTCAAACTCAAACCAATAATTAAACCTGGCATGTGCAATGTACATGTTAAAAAATTTGGTCATGCGAGGGATAAAACACCTATATTGATTACGATTTTAAGTATCTTTAATGTACTATTGACTGTTGTGCACTAAATTAGCAAAAACATACGATGATGTCACAAGGCATTAATTTGCGTTTCACTTCGATAGCTTCATATTTTGGAGATTAATACAAACTATTAAAATTATTAGATCAAAAAGTAAAAAATATTGGTACACGTCCGTATTGTCGTCATGTAACCGTACAAATTGCGGTAGATTTCAACGGAAAAACTCAATATACGAGTCGATAGCGTTGGCGAGGGTCAAATCCTGTTCAATTTTTTGAAAAAGTCCATTATGCCATTTGGTAAATTGTTATTAAGGGTACTGCAGGTACTAGATACAGGCAAAAATCGAATATTCTTCTTAGATATTTGTTTCTATAAACGAATCGAGTTTTTGCAAAAACTCATCGAACACGTAAATTATAATAGTCGTTTATGATTTCACGGAAAGTTATACGCTGGCGTTTAATATGTTCAATGATTAAAAGAAATACAACATAAAGAAATTCACCTCTATCGTTTAAAGTATGTGACGATGACGTTCGTATAACGTATTGAAATTACCGATGAAGCCACATAAAATATTCATCAGTGTTTGCGCGCCACTCCGGTGTTTATACTTTATGTATACTGTTGCTACACGGTTCGTATATTATTCATTCGTTTTGGATCAAAACACCACGCTAGAGTTGAAGATCTCGAAGTGGTTTTTTACTCTACTGAGTAAATGCAAGTCACGGGACCCGTTCGTTGATCATTTACTACTGCAGAAAAGTGTGGACAGTGTGTTTGTAAGTACTTGCAGTGAGTGTACGTACTTTAAAAAAGAAATTATCTGAACGTTGTAATAGGTGTATCAAACTCTATGGTTATAATAAGGGTTCTTAATTTGAAATATTTAATTTGAAATATTTCAAAATTGAAAATTTCACTCATCTTGAAAAATTTCAATGAAATTATGAAATATAAATTTGTCTTTAAATACATGACATGATGTTGGTAAATAATAATATGATATGTATAAGTGAAATGCTCAGAGTAATAATAATAGGTGAAATGTTATCAATCAGATTTTATCATTCCTTGATTATAGACTTACAGTTTGACCATAATATAAACTAATAATTATTTTGTTACCTACGCACTGAATTTATAAAAATCTATGCGACACGGCGTATTGTGAAGGCTCTATGTTTTATACCAGATACCAAATAATAAAACATATTGAGTTTTATACATTTTAGGTTGTAACCACGGTATTACAAGATATCTTCTAAGACCGTGGTTAGGTTATTAATGATTTTTAAATGACTATTAATGATTTTTGGAGCTAGAAGAATTTTATTTACTTGATAATAGTTCGTTATTTCGTAATGATTATTTATTTATTTTTTCTTGTCTTTTGTTGTAAATTGTAATTTGCAAAAGAAATCTTAAGTGTCTAGTTATAAATTAGATACCTGTCTAATATTGTATTTTTGTACTTATTTAGAGATAATATCATTTCATAAATAATTTTGAGAAAAAAAGAAGTAAAATCTGTAATAGATAAATAATATTGTTTTGTAAAAATTAAATGTATAGATAACAATCACAAATGCAAGGGTTAAAAATGAATAGTAAGTATGTTTTATGTATAAGTGTATATAATTTGGTTCAGGCTATATTTAGGTATCACCTTTATTTATACATTATAAATTTAGTAAAAAATTAAACACTATAGAACTAAAAGTAACATAAAAAAACATAGGCATTGGGCACTTTGTGCTTAAAAATTATTTATGTTTTCAATGTTTTCATAGACTAGAATAGATATACTACCTAATTAAAACGTGTTTTCTCATCTTTATTACATAATATAGCTGAATAGCTCTAACATGTATTAAATGTATTAATTGGAAAACAACCCTTTTTTTATTTTTTTTGAGAAAATTTTTATTTTTCGTGTAAATGAAATATTTCATGAAATTTTCATGAAATATTTCACGAACAATTTCAACAAAATAAATTTCACGAAATTTTAGAATCCTAGTTATAATATTATAATCACGAACTAGTTTATAATGATAAGTTACGAATTCCAACTTAAAAGTCTTCACCCTAAAGTGTTAAAATGAGTTCACCAAAACATTTATTTGAAAAAAAAAATTGAAGTACTTCTTAACACCTATAGAAGTAACCAATTCTATATATACAGGGTGATTCAAAAAACGTGCTCACCCCCTTTTTTGGTCGCAAAAATGCAAAAATTTGGATTTTTCTTTTGTGGAATGTTCAAGTTACCTTAAGGGCTTAATCATTTCAATTGATATAAATGATAATACAATTATAAGAATGTCGATTTTCAAAAATATTGTTAATATTATTTTTCTCCAATTAGCAGAAACGATAAATGGTTTGTATGAACGAGCCGACGGAATCTATACCAAATTGGTGGAATCCATATACTCCCAGTAGTATTGCCACAAATCGATTAATTATTTTACGGTGCAATAATATGAATAACCATTGCAATCATTAATATATTTTTAAATACAAAGCTGGTTAATATTATTATTTCATTATTTTTTTCCAAAAATAAATTTGAGAAAATATTTTGAAAAATTACCTTCTAAATTGGCTTTTGATACAAACCGATAACTAATAACCAAAGGCACCCATAAGAAAATGTACGTTGCCTCCTTTGGGTTAACTCATCAAAGCTACTTGAAAGATATATGTCTGAAAAGAAAATAGATTTAAATCAGACAAGAAAAAGTACTTTAAATGCATAAACTGGACTTTTTTTAAAATATGAAACTTATAATGTATAATAGTTACAGAGCCTTACTTTTTATTTAATATTTTGATGTTAGGGTATAATATATTATAGTCTACTTGGTGACAATATTTTCATCGAAGTTTTTACCTTTTACAAGTTTTAGATTCTGATTGAAACAAAGAACCGATTGGTTTTACAATAATATTTTTTTTTTTCATTTTTTGCTTTTTTTTTGTTTTTTCAGGCGTTTTTTGTCAACAATGTCGCAATTACATTTTTTGACCCGAGAATGTTTACATGTTTCTTTCAGGAAGTGATAAAGTAGACTCGGGAGAGTTTACCATCGGAAGAGTTTACAGGTCATTAAAATTGGGAGAATTTACAATCGCTCCATTTTATACGAGAAATAGCTTAAAAGTAATTATTACTTTTGATAACGATTAAGATTAAATCGTATTGCCAAAATATTCATTAAGAATATCGAATGATTAAAATTAAACATCGTAATGTCTGATGACCGTAGCTTAATTATAATTCAATAAGTAGTAGATGCAATAAATTATGATTATGCCGTTAAATAACTTTATTCAGTGATGTTACCTGTGTTAGATATTTAACGTCTCAAGATGGCTGTGGTTGAAATAATCATTAATTATTTTTTGCCTACAAAAGAAGAAAAATAATTATTTAATAACAATCTGAAACGATTATCAATAGTAAATTTTACACTAATTTTGAGACGAGTACTTAACACGTTTAAGCAAGTATATGACAAATTTGTTAATTTTAAGATTAAGAAAAGTTATGGGATTTGTAAAATAATTTTTATTTATAAGATTATAGGGAATCTAGATAAATAATATTTATCTCAATCATTACCATCGCGTTACCAAAACTTCTTGTTTTTAAGAGGGACAATACAATTTCTATTATTGAAACGTATATCACTTATATGATACAGACATCTACTTTTTTTTTTTTTAGAATTTTAAATATTCCTAAGACCTCAAACGAGCAAAATTCATTGTCTTTTTATGTAAACGACTATTTACGTTTATCAAAAATTAATAAGTTGTTTTTTGTGAATGTTTAATGAAGCGAAATTGTATGTTTAAATTATATTATGTAAAGGAACACAATTTATATATGAAGATGTGTCGAATACGCGACCTTGACTCAAATCGTACACGTACGTATTTCCACACATCAATATTTATAATAAATTATTTTTAATGACATAATTATAGGTAGATCTAAGGCACGTTTTATTTTTCATATTTCATTATTCATTGATTGTGATGAAAATTGAAATGTGATGAAAATAATGAATGTCTCTATAGACAGAATATGATCGTTAACTTATGATTATTCCGAGCTGTATTTTACTTCTTTTGAATAATTTAACTGACAAAAAATATCGAAATTAAATTTATATCTGTGTATATACCGATTTAAATCTATGATTTTCACAATTTTTCAACGCGTTAATAACATATTTTCATTGTAACAATTTATAAATAATTGTCCACTTTCTTTAAAAAATTATATCTCTGGTAATAGCAGTATTTTCTTCTTAGAGTACTATACTTTTCAATTTCTTGGACATAAATAAACTTTATAAGATTTATAGTTATCCAACAAAAGTGATATCTATTACATGTTTTGAATCTTTTAATAAGCATTAAAATTCCCTGGTGTAAAATATCGGAGAATGATATCATAGACACAGAGTGCTAAGAACATGTCCGGACACAAATATCTTTGGATAATATATTACTATATTATTTGTGTATACATATATATTATGTATTACAGTAATGTTACTATAGTTTGTTGATCCGTATCTTTTTTGAATAATATCATGTTATAAGTTTAAATAAATAAAATTAAATCATTAAGATACTGGTATTGCGGTATTTCTATAACCGATTTAAAGAAGTTTGGTCGGTGAAAAAAAAAATGTTTCGGATAAAACGTTCTCCGATACCGATTTAACACTGTGGACGGGCAAGTGTACCTACAGTTAACACAACATAATATAATTTGAAATACCGCGCTAAAGTAATATCATTTAACGTTCATGAACTGTGCCATGTGATTTTATCTGCATCGCAAAAGGGGTGTTAAAGTCTATGGCCAGTTATCATCCCATCATCACATACATATTTTATACGTGGGTGTATACATTGTACAACGTAAGCCTAGGTAATTGATGTACATATAACACTATAACACGTTTTTGGGTTGCTACCTTTTTTCCGTCGCCTCGTAATTACTATAAACAGTGTAGTATAAATATTGCAATAAATGACCACCGTTTATTCACGGCGCAACGCAGCGATTGTAAATAATTGTATTTCTTTTGTAAACGAAAATAATAAAATACGGTACACGTTGTAAATTTGTTTTTACAATATCGCGGTGGCGAGGCGCGGGTAAAGGGATGTCGCTCGTTTTAAGACGGTTACGTAATGTATTGACGATACTCTGTGAAACGGAGAATGTATTGATAATTTTTAGCTGCGCTCGCGATCGTTTTCCGAAAACTGACGAAGGACCGATATAGCCACGACCGTCATAGCCTTTTAAAAAACAAAATCAATAGGAATCAAAAACGTTCTGTTGACTTTTTTCGATTTCGTCCTCTCGTGCGATTTCGGAAAACGTAAATCGCACATACGATAACATAAATCACATTGAAAAACTCGACGCCCCCGAACGACTATCCCTGTGCCTCCCCTCCCCCTCCCCCGTTCACTCGTCAAGACACGGAACCGGTACATACCGGTCATCGGAGTACGAAAAATAGAAAAAAAAAGTGACGACTTGTGGCCCGCGCCGCCCGGTTGACGCGCGTGACGCGTCCGCCGTGACGTAGACAACGCGAGTCTCCCCGCCGCCGCGAGGAGCGTCACCGCGGGGAGCGCCACTGGCGGCGTACGCGCGCGCGACCGTACCGCCGCGGAACGCGTCGTCGCCGCGCCGGCCGGCCGCGATTACGGGGCGACCGGTGACACGGCGCGCGACGCGACGCGGCAGATCGACGGCGACCGGCAGACGATCGCGTGCGCGTACGAATCTCTGTCGTGCGTGTGTGCGTGCGTTTGTGCGTGTGTGCTGAGCGTGTGTGGGTGTGTGTATTCGCGTACCGTGTGCGTCGCGTGTAACAGTGTGTCGTGTTCGCCGCCCTAACGTTAACGTTCGCGCGCGAAAAAAGTTCCAAATCGGATTCAAACCCGTTTGCAAAAAAAAAAAAAATAAATAAATAAAAATAAAATTATTTTCGTTTTTTTCTTTTCTTTCTATTGTATTTCACGTCGATCGGCGGCCGTTACGGATTCTGCGCAGTGCGTCGGCGGTGATCACGACGATAAAACAACGACTATACTATATATTATTATTATTATTATTCATATCGCGTTGTTTGCGGATATCATCATGATACACGGCGGATAAAACGTGTTAGTTTTTTTTCCCCATCTTTTCCGTCGTGAACCGAACATTATGAAAACCAAGGTAAGTGGTGGCGTACATAGACAACATACTATTATCGTAATGTAGAATACGGTCGACTGATGGTTTTCGAGTCGTACATCATGAGCGAGACAGTTTGAGGTAGAAACGATTCAACGTCATACAGTGTTACGGGCAGTAATGAGGATTTTCACCCGCGAACGCGCGTTAACGCCCGTTTCGCTCACGCGGGTCATATGGTTTCGCGATGGAATCGACGAAATTCGTATTGTGACGTGTACGGGGTAAAGGAGACTGGCCGAAAAGTTTTTGTCCGACATGTACTCGTCCCGATACCGGTGGGGTCACTCCGTGCACAGTCCGGACGCCAATCATCGGTTGCCGTTGTTATTATTTGTCGGTTTAAAGTGGTTTTCGACGTACGTCCCGGCGCCTTCGTCTAGGAGAGAAAAACAACACAATGATATTAGTGGAAAAAAAAATTTTTTTTTTTTTTAAATACCAATTTAAAAGGTGTCACGCTATTCGTAACCGCTCTCTAGCTTGATTTTTACTTACCGCAGTTGTCTCAGGATTATTTTTGAAACAAGCGTATCGCGTCGCCTATTTACTTATCGGTTATTTTTTTTTCAAGAAATTCAATACGTTTGTTCCCGAACAATATGCACTTTAATTTATTTGCACTGTAATTTTTGGTTTCAGAGTTTTGTGCCTTTTTCCACTAACATATGTACGTGAACGATAACGGTTTTAATTGAACGTAATATTAAACAATGTAAACACGGCGACGTTAAAGCTTTAAACAGCTTGAGATACACAAAACATCGTATTTTCATTTATATATCAAATCACCAATTGTATGCCCGTCTGCTGTATAGGTTTAGGTACACTTAGGTGTACACTCGTAAATGTTATGATGAATCCATAGATCATAAACCGTTTTAACTTGACACATCGTTTACTTATGAAGTGATGTTATAATGTTTAATGATGAGATACAAATAGCAAATTATATGTACTAGTATGTTTACATAAAATTAAATTAATTTTATAAAGTATAATATGAATATAAATGTATATGAATTAGTGATGTTACGAACAGTTCGATTTCCGAACCGAATCGAACCGAACTCGGGTTGTTCGGTTCGGTCCGAAAATCGAACTCAAAATAGCAAATAACCAAACCAAACGGAATCGTCAATGATTCGGTTCGAAAATCAAACCCAAGAAATCGGGGCAGAGCATATTACGCGCGGTATGACATGAACAAAGACGACTAAAATAGATCCGAAAACAGATTGTTTTGTGGTTTTATCATACTTACCGCTAGTCGTCGGACGATTTTAAAATCGAAAAATCAATACGATAAATCGAAGTGCGTATTTTCACAATATTGATTTTATTTTTCACTTAATTCGATTACGCGATTATACTGAGGATTTTACATTTATTTTTATTTTTGAATCTTTTGACTGTTTTAAAGTTCGGTTCAACCTCGAAAATCTGGGTTCATACCGTCACTAATATGAATACAACAATATACATAGAACACCGTAGATCAGTGATGGTTGCGAAGTATTAAAATCAACGAGACACAATTTTTTATAATAATTAAAATTCTATTGGTACACTTTTAGGTTAGGTTAGTGGTTTATGAGACCTATGAAGTGTATGAAACATTTTTGTTCCAAAACGTGTAATCAATCAGCAACTACTGTGTCATCGTGACTCTAATTCATTCACATACCCCTAAATACCATGAGCCTTGGGACTCAAAAATCATTGCGTTGCTATTGTCATAGATTCACTTGAAACATATAAAAATTTAAATAAAAAAGGCACGATTAAACTTATAAATAATAGTACGGTATTGACATTTTGTAACTAAAATTTAAAAACTTCGAGGGAAACAATAATAATTATTTTTACGTTTGATTGCCGCTCCTTAAATTTGATGCAATTTTTCTTTGGAACTATTCTTGTAGACGCATATGAAAACTTAGAAAATTTGCTATGGAGTATTGTTATGTTGTTACATAAATAAAAAATGTAAATAAATTAAAAAATGTGATTTTTTATATGTTTCAAAAGTATAATTTATTTATAGGTAGGTATAATTATTCAAAAAATATTAAAGTTTTATGATGATTAAATGAAGATTCTGAGAAATATAAAATTTTGAATTTTGAATTTCTCATCAATGAAAATACTTTTGAACATTTCAGTAAAAAAATATCAATTTTATTCAGAAAAAAAGAATCCGTAGTAAGGCCTGGCAAGTTATGTCTGTATAAATAAGTCATTTTATCGAGATCACGTGTGTATATATATATATATATATATGGTTAATATGAATATTTGAGTACATGTCAAATAAATTGAAATACATTCGGATATTAACACCGAACGGCAATATAAAATTTAATTTTGGCTTTTAATATATTATCTAATTTTCAAATCTTATTTTTTGGTAGGTAATAAAACTTTTAATATTGCCTGCTAACATTAAATAAACCGTTAAAAGTAGTCCAATATAATAAACATGGAAGTAATATGTTTCAAATATATGTATTTTTTTTGTTTCATTGATTTTGTGCTCTATATTAAGAATATTGTATCTTCCTTTTTCAGCATAAATCACTAGGTAATCGAATTATATTTGTGATTTGAATATATTATATTGAATACGAATAGTATGTATACAAAATCACATTATAATACACGCTCAATGATTTTATTTTAATTCAAGTTTCACATATTAAATTTTAATTATATTTTTGATATTTTATTATTCATATGCTCGATATCGTTTTGGAAAATTTTAAATATTACCGATACAACCCAATAATATCTATTGAAATCTTTTTGAATGCGACAATTTATCACTGTTTTACGATTAAATTCACTATTGCAAAACCATAAACTATACATATAAATATGTACTCTACCGTAAGTATGCATATAGAATGAATTGAACTTTAATGCTCAACATATTTTCTCTGTTTTTATACTTCATTATTTAGCTAATTGAATGAAGACTGAAGAGGTTTTTCAATTTAAACAGCAACTCTCGAGAGAAACTCGAGCCTGTTGAAATCTATCGATTTTCAAATCATGAGTTTTGTATTTTTATTTTGGTCTTGGAAAACACTTTTTGTGGTATCTAATAAAAAATATCCAAATATTTCATAAAGTTTTTCAAACTATTAGACCTCGAGCATAGACTCACATACATAGAGATAGATGGTACTTCGAGTTTGTAAGAATTATAAAATGTCTATTTTTAATTAAAAAAAAAAATAAATAAATAAAATTAAAAAAAATGTATACATATTTACAAATATATAAAAACTAAGATAACTAATAAAAAATGAAACAAAATTTTAAACAAATGTTAAATATGTGGCAAAATTATCAAATTTGTTAGAAAAAATATTTATTAGAAGAATTTCTAATATTTGCTTACTTTATAAACATATAATTTTGAAGTTAAATTTCAGTAGTTTACCAAACAAAGGTATTACAAAAATCAACAAAAAGCAGAGTAAAACATGCTTTTATTTTTTTTTCAAAAATATGCCCCAAAATTCATCGTAAAATAATATTTAAAAGTTATTGTAATTATTTTTATGAAATCGGAATAAATATAAAACAAATCTTTTGTTACTTTGTCTTAAGTGGTTTTTGAATAGGATAAGAATTATGAATAGTGTATCGTCTTTTATTTCATCATATCATACTGTTTCAGGCACCCTACTTATCGTGTGATGAATGATTGTTTTTATTAGAAATATAATCAAATTATATTATGATTAGACTCGTATACATATGGTCAAATGAACAAACAATGTGCAATTTTTACCAAAGAATAAAGATTACTATTCAATAAAAAAAAATGTTACTTTATCTACCTGACTATAAATATTATGTTCGGTAGGTATATTGTTTGATACACATTTTATAGTTATTGATTTTGTTAAATTAAGTTTTGTAGAATTCCGATGAGATGGACACCATTAAAATTTATTGATGGTTATCATTTTTTTTTATAGTTTATAGCACGCATTAATTTTATTCATTTTAATACAAGTGGATTTTATAAAAATGTGTATTCGACATACTTAATATCTAAATATTCAACTGACAACTGTACCTTTATTACCTAAATGGGTAACAAAACATGAAAAATAATTTAATCTGCGTAGGAGTTACATTAAAAAGTATAGGCTCGCAAATAGGTAAACTGCAATTAAATAACTTGCACTCGGTAAAATGTTAATAAAAAAAAAAAAAAAATCTATTTGCAGTTATTGTTGTAACTAAATATTTTAATATTATTGTGTTTTAGTCTATAGGTACTATAACTATAAAATCTGAATATAAAAGTAATTATATTCGTATTATAATTCAAAGTCGATAAAAATTGACGTTAATGAATTTGCCGGTATAATACGAGTTATAAAGTTTAATACACATTATACATTGTTATGATAAAAAGTGTATACTGTAAATTATACTTACTTAATACTTATTACATGTGAGTGATGATTATAATTTTATATTTACATAATAAACGAAACTTATTAGATGTTACCCACATCCTGATATCAAAATTTAGAGAGAGTAAGATTTAATTGCAGAATGCCTAATACTCACACTATACATTTGAACTACGAGTATGTTGGAAATAAATAAGATTTATTATTTTATTTAACATTTTAATCATATATTATTATTTAAAAAAAAAATTTATTTTATAATTTTATCTTATTGTTTTGTAAAACACTTATAAACATGGTCCAATTAAATATTATATTATACTCTTTTTAATGCCATTATTAACCATTGTCGGAATTAAGGTTCAATAAGTTAAAGCTATAGTTCCAAGTACTATAACAATTCGATTACATTTTTATCTTTATATGCATATGTTGATATTAGTCTAGTTGATATATTTTTCATCCTATTACCAAGTTTAGTACACCATCATAATTATTACTTTATAAATATATGTATGTATATTACAGTGACTTGTTTTTTTTGAAAATAATTTTGTAAACTAGAGTAAAAGCTCAAATCGCTATTTTAGCCATATCAACCGAAATAGTTCTCCCACCTTGTTTTAGTAAAACTAATTATTCTGATTCTGACTTATGTCATAAGTCAATTTTCGATTGAAAATGTATTTATTTTTTTTTTTTACTTTTGAAATGAGCTAATTTTTTTAAACTTTGAAATCATTATGACGATAGCAAAGTTCTTGTTTTTTACAGGTCATATTTTTATAAATTTGTAAAATGTATATATTTTTATTCTGTATAGACTTATTGGAGAAAACTTGAAACATCATTGACTTAACTTTTTAATTTTGTTTAAAATATACTCCGATAGCATCAATTTATCATTTCTTACAATTTTAAAATAATGTAGCTCCATCTCTAGTCAATAATAGTAACTAATGGAGTAACATTTATGTGACTAGGTTGTTTTTTAATGTTGCATGTTTGAAGGTACTTTTTATGCAATTAATAAGATCTCCTCTTATATTATGCTAATAATTATTGTGACCTCTATGTAATATTTATAAACAAGAAATCTGAAAATTAATGTTTCCACCATAACTATATTTAATAATAATGAACTTATGCAAAAATTATAATGTTAGAATTATGCGATTAGAATAGTATTCTAATTTAAAACGTACAAAGTTAAATTAAAATGAAAAAAACATTTTGAAGAAAGATCAAATTTAAGTAATAGATAATTAAAGAATTACTCACAATTTTGTATTGTTTTCATATTATATCAAGCATTTATTTTTACATTGATTGGTACAGTTTATTATAATGTTGATAAGACGTGGCATTCTAGTATTGTGTTTTAAATGTTTTACCAACTTAAAATTGTTATAAATTCAATTATTCATTCATCAGGCCAAAAACTTTCGTAGGTAGTGTTATTGTCGAATGGATATAGTTGAAACACCTTCATGATATCAGCAGATATTTAAATTCAAGTTTGAGTTATAAATTATTATATATACCACAGCTGTAGTACACGTTTTCGGTACTTACTGCTTTGTATAATGTGTTGTTGTCTGTTGACACCATTACACCACTACACCAGCACTGTAATTTTATCTTTAAAAAACAACTGATTACTTACGGCGGAAAGACTACTGTTTGTGTAGTGGCTTGTTATCTAAAAAAACAATCCGATCTATGCTTTATTTGTTTAGTGAGCTATATTGGAAGACTCTTCACGTTAAAAACGTGAAATTCCTCAGCTAACAATCTACAATTTTCAAGTTACCTAGAAAATTAATGGCTTTCTATTTTGTTTTAAATGCAATTATATTTTCAATTCAAACGTTTACGTATGCGCACAGAAAAAGTGAATAAAATCATTCGACTTGCGTCCAGGGTGTATAATGCATTAGCGTCATGTATATGTCACTTGTTTTTACTTGTTTTAGTGCAATCTAGAGAACTCAGTTAAACTTTGATATAAAATATATTTACTTATTACCATATTATTATTTAACATATTACTTTATTAAGTAAATATTGAAAACATATGCATATCTATATTATTATGTAATCACTGCAGTTATTATTTACGCACGGAATTATTTTTAACACGATTTGTCTTGATACAACGCTAGAGGTCAACGCATCTACATAATTTAGTTTACTTACAATCTAGCACATAACATAAATTGAATTTCGCATTTTGTGAATATGTATTATATGCCAGTATTTAATTTTGAAAAAAAAAACATTAATTTATATGCATGAATGATAAGTATCTAAAGAAATAATATTATAATATTTAGATTCTGAATGAAGCGAAAAGTGAATTGGTGTTATATAATGATATCATCTTTTTTTATAAGCTCCAAGTGTATTTTTTATAGTAATCATCCCCTAAATTTATGTGCAACTTTTGCCATGACTGGCCGATGTTTGGGATAATATTATAATGTGTTTTCCTTTTGCTTTCCGTGTTGTAGTGTAGTCTAGTGGTGTATTTACGGGGGGGGATCATTGGGTTTGACCCACCCCAAGATTTGAGATGAATAATTTTTTTTTATTTAAAACTAAATTTATTTTAGTTCTATGGCTCTTTGACACTGGTAAATAGTAATTTGTGAAATATTTAGATTTTTTGACTTGCAAATTGTGGACGAATTATCTAAAAAATCTAGGAAACTAAATTTTGTTACATAAAATATAATTCAGAAATAAATACATTGTTGATTTTTAATATCTGTTAACTATTAAATATAAATTATATTGAGTTTTTCAAAACATGTCTACTGTTGTTTTATATTTAATTATTTAAATGCAAAATTAGAGTAAAAAATAATCAAAATTTTACGAGGTTTATTTGTAATTTATCTCATATTTGAATGTGTTTGTAAATTCAGTACTTTGTTCTTCTATAGTATTGTTTTTTTTTTTATTATTATGGATATTAAATACCTATCAAATGAACGCTTTTATATTTTGGTATTAACATACATATTCAAGCTTTTGATCAATAAGCATACTTTTAGCAAGATTAATAAGATTTATTTGTAATTAATATTGGAATGTAAAATATGCATGTTATGATATATTTAAAAAATAATTATTTCGTGAAAAAGACTCTATTTCATCGTATTTAGAAATTTCTAACTTATGTAAAAAAAATTAACACATCCGATTGCTATAAAAATTCAAATGTAGCTCCTTATAAAAAAACATTTTCTAAAAATTTAAGGTCTTATACAATTTTTGGGGCATTATTACTACACGAAAAACGGTTCACTTACGTAAAAAAAACACACAATTGCAAAACATTCGTTTTATTCAGAATCAAAAAATTATCTAGGTATAAATATGCACGCTTCAAGTGTAATTAAGTGTTCTTGTTTATTTCATGAATAAGAATCACATGTTTTGCTCTTTTATTTATTTCAATGAAATATAATATGTTCATTCAATTTAACAAGATGAAAGAATTATCCATTCCATATCCTTCATATATTTTTTTTATTTTTTTTTGAGTAACTTATAATATGTTTCTTGGAAAATTAGTTTATACATGATTTTAATAAGTTACATTTTGAATAACGTTTATTTGTATTGCATTGAATAGTTAGTTTGCTATTTTTTATAAAATTATATAAAGTTATTACTCTTTTGTAAGCCGACATGAATTAATATAATTAAACATGTTCCACATAATTGGTATAGTTCTTAAATTGTTTTAACAATAATATTGTTAAAACAATGATTGTGTTATGTGTCTATAATATTCATTACCGAAATGTAATAGAATAAGTTTTCATATTGTTACATAGATATCAAATCAACATTTTTTTCATAATGATTTATTCAATGTAATACTATTTAGGTATTTAGCCTTTTAAAATAAGTGCCATCTTACTGTTATCATGATTTAGTTACATTAAAGTATATGATCATCATATGTGAAATGGCTTTTCATTTGCCCTACACATTTTAGTACAGTCATCTCCCGTGGGTGTCACAAATAAAAGTAAAAAAAAAAAAAAACTCCATGTAAAAAAAATTAGAAACTATTTTAACCTTATGACACTCTAGCCGTATAACATATAATACATTTCATTTTCATTTTTCTTATGTTTTTTTTTCCGTTGACATAAAACGAATTTTAGAAAATATGAGTTTATTACATTTTAAATTATATCACTATTATTATTATTATTATTATTGTCTGTAAATTATAATGAAAGTCTGAATATCGGTGAACTCTCAATAGGTATGATAATTAATTCCGAGGTTAACTTAGGTTTTATAGACTTCTTGATCAATATTGGAAATTCAACTTTTCAGAGTTTTTACCAGTTAAATGTTGATTATGGTAAATTCTAAGATTTATACATTTAAATGATAAAATCTGAATAATAATTATAGTTAGGAGTTTAATCAAAAAATATGAGTAAATTTTAAGGTTTACAATAAATCCTGGCCAAACTCTAAATATATTGTTTTAATTAAATGAAAATTAAACACACTTTTTTAATGTTAGGTGTTAAAGAAGTATGTTTATAAAACCAGCCAATAAAAAGTATAATTCAAAAAAAGCTGGTAAGTGAGATGATGGTGGTACAAGTTCGTCCTTCGTCCCTTCGGTCCTCGGACAAGATATTGGTGATGGATGTATTAAGTTTTAAAGAAATGATGACTCATTTCTTTAGTATAAAACGATTCTGAGCAAAGCTTCAGTGTAATATAATATATTATTATTTAAATACTGTTTACGTATTTTACGGTTATTTGTATAATTTTTGGTGAGTTTTTTTGTAATTAAACCCTCATAAAATATTCAATTAGATATAACTCATTTAAACTTCAATTGTTATAACAATTATAACTCATTAGAAATAAACTTAAAAGAAATCAGACGATATCGTAAAAAATCGTATAATAATTTATTAAAGTGTGTATAAAAAAAAATCCTGATACAAGATTTTTGAATTTTTGTTAGGATAATTATGTAGGTATATGAGTAAGGTCATATTAAATTTTCAGAACTTTTTATCAAATATTTAAAATAATTATATTACATAAAAACTTTCAAACAATTTGGTAAATTAAAAGTTCTATATTTAAGTCAAAAGTGCTATAATTGTTCTGAAAATGTTGTCCAATATAAAAAAGTATGTATTTGATATTGGATAAAATGTTCAAGTTTCTAGCTTCAATACTTTTCGATTTATGACTAAATACCTAAAATCTGAACAGTGGAAATCTCGTTTACGGTGGATTTTTACCGATTTTACCGTTTTTACTCAGTTTTTCAATCGTTATTCTTGATTACTGGAAAAACTATGGAGATTTTGGAAAAATGACCTCTCTAAAGTACCATCTCAGTTCAATTTCGAAAAAGTGTTTACAGAAAAAAAAAAAAAAATAAACATCATTGTAAAACCATAAGATCCTTCGCTTCACTCAGAATCTAAAAGCTACTTCAGAAACAATAAAATCCATCTGGACACTTCGCCATCACATTATTTTACGCCAAACATGTGAGTACGCGTAGGTACCAAGTTTAATTCGTTGATGACGAATTATTCTTGTCGACTATTGTGTAACGCCGTCGTCGTCGTGGCCGCGTCTGGATATCGTCGTTCGGCGTTCGTTCGATGCTGTCCATGCAGAGGCGCAAATCCCCAGGAGCAGGGGGGCACTTGCCCCCCAAATAAAATTTGGTTGTATGTGTGTATGGGGTGGGTCCTAGTTGATACCTAGGTGATATTATAATATTGAACGATAAATTCTTAATTTTATATTATTAATTTTATTTATAAGTATATAAATATAAATAGCTATATAAATAGTATTATAGTATTTTATATTGCCAGTGTGTGAGTGATGAGAATATTGAATAGCAAATTGGTTTTCACATCTATAAATAACTATTATCGATTATAATTTATCACATTCGGGGCGACGCCGTTTTGTTTTGATTATTGTCATATCAATAAAATATTTATTATAATTTTTTAATTAACAATTATAATAAATATTTTAGTGTTAGGAAATATGATGTTAAAAATATTGTTTAATCGTGAATACTGAATTGTATTTGTGATCATACGAATGTGACTGTGCTCTATGTCTCCATTTGGCCCATATATGCAAATTTATTTTTTTATTAAATTATTGTTTTCTGATATTTAAACAATTGTAAACAATATGGATTCATTATTTTTATTCCAATTAATATGGTTTTATTTGTCAAGTAATTATTGATAAGTGTATATAATGCGAGCGAAGCGACCAATTTTTTCATAGGTGGGTATTTGCATACTTTTATTTTGTCCCCCCATAATTCCAACTACAAAAAAAAAAAAGTTTGCGTTAGTTTGCGCCTCTGTATCCATGGAATATTCTCATTTCTCGTGTATCAAAGTCCTCTTAACTACACTCGATGTTGTCTAAACGTTGGTTCTCATTTCATTTCGTGGACTAAGCTGTAAAGCGTTTCGTTAGAATAGTTGATTGTGGCGTTAAAAGTCTAATAAAATCCCAACTTTTCATTACGACCCCCGTATATTTGAGCAGTATTATCGAGTATCCAATTCGAAGTGTTTATCTGACTGAAGAGTTTATACATACTAAAATATTTTTGATAATAAAAATTAAAAGTTCTATATTTAAGTCGAAAGTGCTATAATTGTTCTGAAAATGTTGTCCAATATAAAAAAGTATGTATTTGATATTGGATAAAATTTTCAAGTTTCTAGCTTCAATACTTTTCGATTTATGACTAAATACCTAAAATCTGAACAGTGAAAATCTCGTTTACGGCGGATTTTTACCGATTTTATCGTTTTTACTCAGTTTTTCGATCGTTATTCTTGATTACTGGAAAAACTATGGAGAATTTGGAAAAATGACCTCTCTAAAGTACCATCTCAGTTCAATTTCGAATCTAAAAAGTTGCTGGACGAAACTTTTGGACAACGATTTTTATACGAAAAAGTGTTTACAGAAAAAAAAAAAAATAAACTTCACTCAGAATAGCAGAAGAAATTAGTCGAAGACAGATGGATTGGAAGGCTTGTATTGATTTGGTGTTGGATAGTTTTGCGGCTCCCCATAATTGGATACCGTAGGTCCAGAGCGGTCTAAGTAGTGATTTGTAAATTAGAAGTTTGGTGTTAATGTTCATTTTTGACCTTAATAATGATCTTAGGAGATGTAGACGGGAATTAAGAGCTTTACGTTTATCAACTATGTGAGGCTTCCAGGTTAGTTTACTGTCTAAGGTAAGACCAAGGTATTTTACTTGTGAGCAAGTGGGGATTGGAATATTATTCATTGAGATTTGAGGACATGTTTTTTTTTTAAGGTAAATGTTATGAAGGAGGACTTGGATTCGTTGATTTTAATTTTCCACCTCTTTGTCCAGAGGTGTATCATATTGAGGTGTCTTTGTATCATACTTGAGGCTATAATGGGATTTTCATTGGATGTTATAATTGCCGTGTCGTCAGCGTAGGAGCCAAGTTCGGTAAAGGAGGTTTTAGGAATATCATGGGTAAATATGTTGTATAGAAAGGGGGCAATATCGCTACCTTGTGGTACTCCAGCAAGAATGTCGAAGTAGTCTGAGTAGCTCGTGTTCTGGCGCACTATGAAGGTACGGTCGCTAAGGTATGATTTTATAAGTAGGTAATACGGCGCAGGCAGAAATTTTTTTAGTTTAAACAGCAAGCCTTCATGCCAGACCTTATCGAACGCTTGTGCTACGTCCAGAAAGACGGCAGCACAGTACTGTTTTTTTTCCAGTGACGAAGATATAGTGTCGACTACTCTGTGGAGTTGATGGATCGTCGAGTGGTTTGGTCTAAAACCGAATTGAGTATCTGGGATCATTTTTGCTGTGATAGCCATGGGAATGAGTCTTTTAAGTAAGATCTTTTCGAATACTTTCGATAGAGTTGGTAATAAGCTTATGGGGCGATACGAGGTAACTTTATCTGGAGGCTTGTTGGGTTTCGGGATTAGTATTATTTCAGAAAATTTCCAAGTTAGGGGGTAATAGGATAAACGTAACATTGCGTTGTAGATATAAGAAAGTAGTATAATTACTTTTTTGGGTAGGTTTTTGGCGGTGAGATTTGAGATCCGGTCATACCCGGGAGCTTTTTTGTTGCGAAGTTTTTTAATAATAAACTCGATTTCACCGGGACTAGTATGTTTAGCTGGGAGTGATAAGGGTAATGCAGAGTCCAGTGATTGTTTGACTATTTGGTTTTGGTTGTGATTTAGATTTATGTCATGTGGTGTGAAGGTTTTAGATAGATGTTGACCGAATAAGTTTGCTTTATCGGTATCAGAGACGGCCCATGTGTTATTTTCTTTCCGAAGAGGAGAGGGGGTTGGGACGGTTTTTAGACACTCAGAATCTAAAACTGTTGAATAAGAATTATAAAAGATATTAATAGTTTACGATGAAAATAATTAATTACAAAAATGAATTAGTATTCTGTAAGCTACTTTCTTTAATTAGTGATTAAAATGTGACCGTCCAAATAAATTTAATTTGTCATGCTTTTTACAGAGTTATAATACTTAAGTGTCTACCGATTATAAGTAAAATAACTAAAATTTAAAAATACGTGTGCATTAAAAAAATTTCACGTTTAGTCGCTTAGGTACTTTTACGCAATAATTAATCATTTTAAGCTAATAAAATACATCAAATTTTTAATTTATTAAATAGTTTTATAAACTATCAGTGTTTTTTTGAAATATTAACTGTATAATTTATGTTTTAACTAGACAAATTTTAATTAATTGATATATAGAGATATAGGTGAGTACCTTATATTCTAAATGGTTTTAACAAATTTTAATTAATTGATATATAGAGATATAGGTGAGTACCTTATATTCTAAATGGTTTAAAATTATGTTTCAATCCAATAATATCATAAGTTTTAAAATTTAGATTTTCCAATACTTGTTTGTGAAAACTATTACTATTCTACTATCATTCAGGAATTGATCGTTCAAAATTGCATATTCTAGTATTTAGTGATCAATTCTGAAAATTGATCTTTGTTCGAGAGCACTGAATAAAATTTAGGATTTTTTTGCCAAACTTAAGTTTTATTGATATATTTAGACAATAAACATTCATTGTAACTATATTTTATACATGATTAATATTAATATTTTACTGTACTTATTCATAAATATTAATCAGTATATGATTTTAATAACCAATATTTATCTGCTTGTGGTAATTAAATTTTAAACATTGGTTAATTTTTACGCATCATTCGGAAAAACTTTCCTAGTTTCCAATTTTTTGTTAATAATCTTATAACGTATGTAATATATTTTATCATACACATTTACTTATTTATTCTTATTTGCAAACATAAGCAATATTTTTCCAAGACTAAAACGAAAAATAATAGTACTTTAATACATAAATAATTTAAAACGATTAACAACGAATACTAATTCTTATACTGGTATTTTATGATTTTTATCTCTAATTACACTAATTTACAATTTACAATCATACAGTCACTCACACAAATATACCTAAAAGGTTAATTTGTTTCAACTTGTTATCTATTATTTATTACTACCAACTAATTCTTAACAACTATGGTACCTATTTAACATGGTGAACAGGTACATCATGATTACCTACTGTTATAGTATTTTGATAGCCTATCAAAAAAATATGCTTAGACAATTATACATTTATACACAAAATTAACGTTAGTAAAAAATCATTCGACGATAATTGCTACTTAATTGGTCATGTATTTTTTAGTTTTATCTGGTATAAATAAAATTTATTTTGGCTTAAAGTAATATAGTAATGTATGTGACTTTTTTAAATCTCAGACTGATATATATTAAAATATTTAAGAGTAGTATTAATATTTAAATATTTAACTAATGTTAGAGGTGCATATATTAACATCATCAACTATTTAATGCATTCCCACAATGAACTATTTAAAGTCTCAATTTTCAGATTTAAAGAATTAATTAAGACCTAAAGTTGAAATTTTATTTTGTTCTGCTCCTTATTTTGTAGTTATTATTTTTTTTTTTAGTAGTTAAAAGCTTCAACAAATGTATGCAGCACTGTGTATAAAATTATACATTTAAGATAAAAAATAAAAAATAAACTTCCAAACGTCAGTTGCACTTAAGGAATATTTTTTTTCAAATATATTCTAATAGATATATGATAGCTTTAATACTCTTTTTAAATCTAGCATAATAGTGATTGTTGTACTTAAACGTAATAATAATAATAATAATAATAATACACAAATATCTTTTGCCTAGATTGGCAATACACGACAAACAATAGTTTTATGATACTTTTCTGTTCAATCACGATCTTTTACGTTTGTGCTCTCTTCAATGTAGTCTAAATATAAATAATGGCTGGGTGCTTTAAGCTATCATCATTGTAAATAATAACTGTTGGTATGAAATATACGTATGCAAGTAAGATCACGTATCTATTTAATAATGTATTCAGCTCATGTTTAAATTTAAAATATGTACTTCCTTTTATGTGATGGTAATGTTCGTGTTTTACTAAGAACGCCTACATAAACGGATCTAACTCACTTTCATAGTAATGTATTAAGTACACCTATTAGATTGTTAAGAAAAAAAAAATAGAGTACCTAATACAGAAATTTACATGCCCTACACGGTTACGATACTTGAATAGAGACTTGTTTTATGTGCATTAAAAAAATAATAATAACTCGTAACAGTCAATATGCATTATAAATTCTTCGTTTATGCATTTTCATGAAAATCTCAACTGATTTCAAAACCTCAAAAAATATTTTAGATGTAAACTTAGTTGAGAACCATTTTAGAACCAATGTTGATGACTGTCAGCCAAATTAGATTTTAAATTTGACGTGGAGTAAATTACGTTTTTTTTCTTTTAATTGTCATCACTTATGCAGCTATCACACTTTTGGATCGTTTAAAAGTTTCACATAAACATTTTATATACCTAAAATATCATTTATGATAAATGATCTTTAAAAGTTATTTTAGGACTTCTTCGAGTAATAATAGGAAACTATCTTCTAAAAAATGTTCAATATTTATTTACTTATACGAATTTGGTGTAAAATTGACCATATTAAGGCAAGGGTGTCAAATTGTTTTAATACTACAAGCAGATTTGATCACACTATTTTTTGAATATAAATCCATTTAGTCCAAAAGTCTCATTTGGTAACTCTATAGATCAGAAATCGTATGTAGATGTTACTTTGAAGATTTATACTTCTCTTATCTCGATAGTTTTCCTAGACGGGAGGAAAACCTGCCGAAAATCCCAGTAAAAACGGTAAAATTCACAATAAACAATACTTCAATAAATCGATTTTAGTTATCTTATCTTATACTATAAAACGAGCAAGGAATTGTATGTACCTATTTCCAGTCATGCCATCTCGAAAACGGCTCTAACGATTTTTCTTATATTTCATATATAAAGAGTTTTCGACCTCAGGCAAAAAAAAAACTATTTTATTACTATTAAATATTTAACATTGTGTATGATTGGTGGACAATATTTAATAAATATTTTTTAAATAATGCGAATTGAATATATAATTTTGGTTCATTTAATGTTTATATTATCTCGGAGAAATATTTAAAAATGTATTCTCAATCGATTACTAATGTTTTATAAATATATATATTTTTAAATATTTAAAAAATAATCACTTTTTTTTTTCATTTTCTGTAAACACTTTTTCGTATAGAAATAATGTTTCAAACTTTTTATCCAGCCAATCTATAGATCGGAAATTTGCTCTTGTTGGTACTTTAGAGAGGTCATTTTTTTCTCCATTCAAAATTTTTTTCAGAAAATTTTTCTGCACACAGGAGAAAAAAAAAATCTGATCGGAAAATTCTGATAATTTAATATGACTTAACTGACGATAATATACCTACCTATGGAACCGACCTATTTTTCATAGTCAATCGTTTTTTTAGAAGACTGGAAACAATGGACTTAGTCAAAATTTCAAGAAAATTTCATTTCTATGAGTTTTCATAAAAAATCTTTACACAGTAAAAGTATCTGTGGGTGAGGTTCGCGGTACGGCAACGGACGGCGGCAAGACGTGGCCGCCCAAACTTCCCCTTCCATATCACCGTCGTGCGACGTGATAGTTCATATCTTTATACGTTGCTAATAGAAAACCTTTCATGGGACCGCGATGATGACAACGCGACGTTCTGGGTTCTGGTAACCTACAATTCGATTCTCCCTGACCCCCACAGCGTGTCCGACGGCCAGTCGTTGAGTGATAAAAAAAAATAATACACATTTAACTATTTAAATGATACAAATAATACTTTTAAAAATTCAAAAAATTAATTTTTTAAATAATATTCACAAATTTAATGGTAAATATCTTTTAATTTTACATTTTATGAAACATTTTATGTTTCGTTACTTTTAATCACGCACTGCAAAAAGAACAAATTCAAAACTCAAATTCAAACTTCCGTGTATATACTTATCAAGTAAATATTACAATTTTTTATTAAATGCAGTTTACAAATTATTTTATGGAAAAAATTTATTTTAAAATCATAAATTATAAAATTTTCTTCGTTTAATTACACGAAATTTCCCACGTATACCTCATATTCGGAAAGTACCAATAAATTCTTTAAGCTTTGAACTTTCAGTTTATCACTATCTGCATTGGGGAATTCGCGATTTCATGGTAAAAATAATTAATTTCATGAATTCTCCCCATAAGACTAATGCAATATTTATTTATCTTTGCAACCTTATACCTAAAAATTTTGCACGACAATCGATAAGACCCATACCATTTGATTCCTGAGGCTTTTCTCTAACAACCTGTTTATGTCTTAGTTGGGGAATTCATTGGCCAGAGCGTCCTTAAATCTTTAAGATATTTTTTTTCATAATACCCTAAAAAAATATAAATTTATAAATATACAAAGATAAAAAATTCGCTTGACATTTTAAGATTTTATTTTTCAAATATTATTTCCGAAAACAAATTACTTAGTAAAAAATAGTAAAATTTCAAAACACAACATATCAAGTTTATACATTTAGGGTGACTTTTACAAGCTATAATTTTCTGAACATTTTTTATTTATCAACGAAAATCTACTTACAAAAAAATAAGCATACTTTTTTTGCATAAAAACAAGACAGTGTAATATAAATAGATCTACGATATATTACGATCGAAGATCGGCCTTCCTGGTACTTTAATTATTATTCGTGAAGTAATGCCACTAGAAACTTGAACTTTTCACTGTATATGAATTACATATTGCTACATATTTTACGAAAGTTAAAAAAAACTTTACTTTTTTTAAAGTTTAATAAAAAAAAAAACCTACCAAAAATTTTACTAAAAAGGTTAAAATGTATAAACAGTTTATTTTTATTCTAAACCTTTACTCAGAATCATTTAACTAAAGAACTGACCTATCGTTCCTTTAAAATTCAATACATCCATACTCATTATCTTATCCGAGGAGTGAAGAATACCTGACAGTACGAAGTATGTCATTTTTTTCTCAAATGCATGTGAAAACTTTTTAGTATATTAATAAATGAAGGGTACAGGGGAAAAACCAGAAAAGTCATTATTGCATTTCGAGAAAAGCATGTTTTTAATTTCAAAACTGTATGTAACTTTCCTATATGCCAAAACTTCCCGTTGTTATAATATGATTACTTATACATAATTCACAGTCTTTCTATTTTCATCGTTTTTAAGCTCAAAGTACAATTTTAATAAGAGGTTGCAAAAACTAATAAATATTAATTAATATATCAATAATTTTTATTATTTTTGAACTTAATTGAATACTTTATTGTACGTATTTTATAAATATTTCTTCAATCCATGCAAAATCCATTCGATGGATAATGTAAAACTTCATACTGATGATTGGTATAAAGCGCTTTAGTGCTTTTAAGTTATAGAAAGAAAACATTAAGAAATGTATTATAGTGATAACACGTCTTGTATTATACCTGGACGGATTAGGGAGACTAAATTATATTTACCTAGCATAATCTATAGAGATGATTATCATTGCATTATCATTTTAAATTTGAAAATTAATAACAATAATGAATCATTGCATATATCAAGGATTTTAATTGGAGCTCAGAAAAATATAATGTTTCCCTAAGTATGAAAATTATAATTACATACTCAAATTTTTATTTTATTTTACATAACTTTGATTCATAATTTTAATGTTTTTTTAAGAGTCAATTAAGGCGTACGCTATTTATAAAAATTATAATTCTTATCAGCCTTTGGTCTTTTCCTATTTAAATTTTCGTTGAATCACTGATATTCAGTGGGAGCCATTTAACTTGATCACGTTAGTACACAATATGTGTTTTAACCCTATTAGGCGGTTGATGCTATTAAACAATGTAATAAACATCATCTGATTAGAATAGCCACACTAGAATAACTAGTAGATTCTATAAACTAGTAATCATACTCGTATTAAATGGTACCTACGTATTATAATGTTTAATGGAAACCGAGTTGTACAGTTGGTAGAGACATGTACTAAGTAGTACAAAAGACAGAAATATAAGTAATTTCGCCAAAAGCACCCTGCAAGTATAACTATTATGGGATGTATATTCGACATTTAAATAATTAGATAAAAATCAAATATGTGTCTTTTATAAATATGACTTCTATATATACATATTATATTATTTTTTTAAGTAGGGATATATATTTATTTATTGATTACCGTTAATGAAGTGCATATAAAGGCGCACATACGTATAAGCAATATCATGTTGTATATAGGTATTGTATTCATATCATATTTGGTATATTCAAAAATATTTAGAAAGTTTAAAATAATATATTCAAGTTTTAATAATTTTGTTTTTAATAAAAAAATTAAAAAAAGTTTTGAACCCTAGTTTTTGAATAGTTTTTAAATTTCTATTTTGTTTCTAGTAATACTTAAAACATCAACAATTGACAATATCCGTGTAAATCCGTGTAATCATTAGTACATGTACATTTATTTTTTGCTACTTCTTCACTTGGAACAGCATTTGATTCTAGAAAAGTAGACGTTTGGTCATGGTTGATGATGTCTTGATCTTAAAAACATGTGCTCATAGAACTATATTTCTTGTTTGTGTATACACTTAGAGTTGTGGAAAAGTGATAACTATTATTTTACTACATGTCTTGTCACAATGGTTTTTGCCGATTTCAAGAAGTCAAGATGAATGGTTTTTGTAATCGGTATTCTTAGCCATCATTCGTCTTATGGTTTGTCGTCATGAATGAAAAATAAATATGTATGTGATTATGATCATTGTAAATTTGGTTTAAAAGTAGGAAATGTAAAGTGTTTAATGACAATATTCTATGAGTAAATTTTAGAATAAATATTGCGAAATTCACTTCATTAAAATACTTTATAGTATATTGTATAAACTAAATAATGTATTCTTATTTTTTAAGGCGTATAGCTTATTATTTTTATACCATAACACTTATGTCATCAATAGTAACGTACAGTTAATAAGAGTTTGAAAACATTAAAAATAATTGAAATTTAAAATATTCACTAAATTCATGAGTTAAATTTAATTTTAATAAAAAATTAATTAATACGATTTGTTCAAAATGAAAAACACACAAATCTAACATGATTGACAAAAAGTTAAGTTTTAATTTATCAATTTTATTCAATGTTCTTTTAAAATAAACATATTTTATTTTCTAAATGTAATTATCATTTACAGATACTTAATAATTTTTGAAAAATAAACACTATTTAATTTACAATTTTTACTTGTATTAATCATTTTAATCACCTAATTTCTAAATAAAAAAATTATTTCTTCACGAAAGGTTATCTAAATATTATTTTTGTATTTTATTGTAGTTATTATTAATAATTATTTAAACTTCCTTTCATTCGTAAATGAAATCATGTTCTATAAAAATTAATTTTATCTAGATAAAAATAATTAGTGTATTTTATGTTATTTTATATATCTAGGTCTCTCGGTCATCAGAGGCGCACAACATTCAAATCATTACGAAAACGTGTCGATCAGATGACAGTCGAAATGATGGCTGGTGAATGAGTGTGTGAATGGAGTGCACATGGGTTGTGTGTCTAGTAGCAAAGACGTCTACAAGTATCGTCAAAACGTGGTTGAAAAAAACAGTTCTGACACATTGGGCCATCTTTTACCTGATCAAACAGGTATGCACTGTTAATATTAATAGGTATCTAAATAAATATCAGTCGATCCCTGGAGATTTCAAATGTGGATTGTAGCTCAATTGTTGGAAAAGGTTAGCGACCCCTGGGATAAATGATCAGATTAAGTTAAAAATAAAATAATATGAAAATTAATAGTTTAAAAAAATCATAATAATAGCTTAAATTTAAAATAAAATGAAAATTTCGGGTAAAAATTATTTATTCTCCAAAAATAATATCATCATTGCTTTCATAAAATATATTACCAAATATTTTTGAAGTAAATATAGTTCATTAGAGAATAACTTCTTATAATTTTTTTGTTTTTTGTTTTGATAAATACAGATTTGTATTCAATTAATAAATTGGTCTTGCAGATTGCGTGGACGTATTCTTTAACAACAAAATATATTTTTTTTAAACTATAGTTTGACCGAAAACATAAAAAATAAGATGCTTGAATTATTCATGATTGTATACAATATATTCTCGATATTTAAATTTATTTTATATTGTAATTTTAATTCAACAATATTGTTTACAAGTGATTGAATTTTATTATTTATAATGCATTTACGACACATAATATAATGTCACATTTTTTGTGAATTAAACAAATTTATATTTTATGACAAGTAATAGTTAATGAACATGAAAAATACTTTTTGAATAGACATAATTAATAAATTCATTCTATATCTTACATAATAATTGAATAATTATGTATCAATATCATGTATTTGTTGGATATTATATATTATTATTCCACAATATATATATATATATATATATATAATTCAATATTTAATTACATTTATATGGTTTAATTAATTTAAACCAGATGTCTAAGTTTTGAAATTTAATGACTTTAAAACCATTTTAATGGTTTAGATTAAATGATTTAGAGCTAATGGGATATACGCACACCATTGGTATTTTTCGTTTCTCGGAAATAAAATAATGGG
This sequence comes from Therioaphis trifolii, assembly GCA_027580255.1. Taxonomy (NCBI): domain Eukaryota; kingdom Metazoa; phylum Arthropoda; class Insecta; order Hemiptera; family Aphididae; genus Therioaphis; species Therioaphis trifolii. The sequence goes on along the minus strand of CM050409.1, from coordinate 10,958,269 downwards.
GATAAGTGTCATGAATTTTAAAGAAACTAAAAATTATTCCTTTAGTTAAGATATATTGGTAAGTTTTTTTTGTCAAAACTATTTAAAAAATGTTCGTCAGAACAAAGGAGACATTTTTTTTTATATATAAAAGGATTCAAAACATGTTCAATCAATGTCCGAATTTTCGTTATAATTGAATGGACTAATTATTTTTTATACACATTATAAGTTGAAAATGTATATAAAAATAATCTTTCGGTGAAAATCACCATGAATTTTGTTTTAACTCGTGAAAAAAATCCTGATTTACGTGTTTTTGAGATATTTTTCTGTATCATTACTTTCAAAAAAACAAGGTATTATCAAATTCTATTTTTAGTTTAAGCTATCTATGTAGCCAGGTATAATGAATTACATTTTATGCTCATATTTGATATTAAAAAAAATATATAAAAATGTATTATATTTAACTTCGTATATATTTTTAAATCGAATATTTTTCGATAGTTTTTCAAGTTACTTTCTTTAATATTTTTGCTCTTTCAATTTTAATTGAAAATACTTTTAGTATTACATTATTTATATTTAGAGTGTAATTTATTGTCCGCAGTATTTTATTTTTAAAATGTCCAACAACCAATTTTTTGGATAGATGTAGTATTTTTTAAAGTTTTTATTGCTTTCTACAAATATTGAATTGATCTCTGATCTTGATAGGGCCATAAAAGTTAGTTTTCATCCAAAAATTAAAAAAAAATATTTCCGTAATTCATTTAAATTATTAAAAGTTATAGTATTGGACGAAAAAAAATACTCAAAAACTCGGTTGTCGTCACTCGAAACAAACTAGATTCATACTAGAACTCTTCTTTAAAATTGAAAGCTTTTAAGTAAGTATCAATACACCTAGAGTTAAATTTTAAATAGGATGCAGTGTGCCACAATGTTTTCAGAAATTTTGCAAATGTGTTATGAAACATATATATATATATTGGTATGTATCTATACATTATAAATGCAATTTATAATACAGTTCATTTATAATAAAATTTATCATACAATGCAATGTCCGTCAACGAAACTAAATTAAGGATTTTATCTGAAGAAATATTACGTAGATAAAAAATATTATACATTGTAAGTGTTATGTTTTCAAATAATAAACAGTGATTTCCATATTAAGTGCTCATCTCATTACGGTCATTTCAACAAAAGAGTATGTCGTTAATTATTTTTAATTTGAATTCTAAGTATCATATATCATAAAAACCTTTTCACTCAATTAATTATTTTATTTCACTTGATAACACGTGATTTTTGAAACTCTATGCCCAGGCTAAGTAATGGTGATTGTAACTATGTACTCGTATACAAGACTGTGAATGTCCTTTTTATTACGTAATAAATAACAAAAACATATTTATACTTTTAAGTCCAAACACTGAAATTTCATTATTTTACAGAAATATATCACTATTTAAATTATTATTGTACAATGTTTTTTTAAATGTAATAATTTGATTTTAGATTTAAATCAATTCAGCTATGTTGCATATCAATTAATAGGTAATCTTGATTGCCGAAAGTCAGAGATTAGTTTTTAAAACCATTAACAATTTTTTTAATGAATGATGGAAAATAAAATCATTGCTTTTATATTTATACTGATTTTATAATTATATTTTACTAATAATCGATGCAATCTAAATTATGATGAGATTTTTTAACATTAGACTTAGTTTAGGTACAGATTAGACGTGTGTTTTTTTTCAATTTCCATCGCAAGTTGATCATGAATAATTTACTAATTTGTATTTTATAAAAACGAAATTTGAAACCTCATTAAAATTGACTACGAGAACGTGCTACATTCGCCTCCCATGCTCCTTGCACTCCCCCAGGGAGTATAACATAAGGGAGTTTATGGTTCTCCAATGACAACCTAATACCGTGCACGGCGGACGGATTTAAAGCCTAATTAGCGTTTCGTTTGCGATCAATCGGATAACCGGCGTAGTTATATACATACGAAGCATATTTATGGATTATTGCACGGTTAAACCTTATGCGTAAACTTAAATGGCCAGAACGACACTCGATAATTCTCATAATAAATCAACTCGTAGATATTGTGGCTGGTAACTGTACCGACACGTATAAACATTCGCAATACATAATGCATGTGTGTACTATACGAAAAAGTGAAATGTGTGATGTGTATCCTGGCAACAACCGAATGATTTAATATAAACGACGGAAATAGCCGTATTAACTTAGGAATATGTCGATTTTGAAGTTATAATATGTTTAATTTAAAGTGCTCGTGTGTGGAATTGATTTATTTTAACATTTTTCAAACGTGTATTGCTTTTTTGTAAATCGTGAAATACATTTTGTTTGTCGAACAGTATCGTGCACGTATTGTATTAAAAATATTCTAAAACAAAATATTTGTCAGAAAATGTTACTTTATTAACATTCAATAGGAAATAAATTGGTTTTTATTTATTCAAAGGGCACAGCTTAGTGTTGAGGAAACGCAGAGAAAAATAATTTACCCGCTGCCCCGACCTGGAGTAATATTAAATTCCAGTCAGTCATAATTAATGGGATAGGAAGTAACGTAGTAAATAGTCAGGTATTATTACTTGTACTACATTATTTAAAATGAATAGCTATTTGAATTGTAAAACTGCACTTGGACAGCTATTTAGAAAATATATAATCTTATGTCTAATTTGTATACGTGTATGTGTGTTGTAGCGAAAACTTCTAGACCCGCGTAAGCGACTCTAAAAATTACCCGACAAAATGTCTAAATAACAAAAATTGTTCACGAAACGCAGAGTCTTACATTATATAAACCATTATGTGTGTGTGTGTGTGTGTGTGTGTGTGTGTGTGTGTGTGTGTGTGTGTGTGCGTGTGTGAGTGTGTGTGTGTGTGTAATGTGTATACGTACGTATAATGTTAATGTTTTAAACAGTGTGTAGTTAGGTGTGACGCAACAAAAACGACAAGATGACCTTGGACCGGGTAAATCACATTGACCGACTTATTAAACGGTTGAAGAGAGAAAGATAAAATAATAATAATAATAATAATAAATAGCTTATATAAAGCAGTTGCCACAGCAAGTGAAAACAAAAACGTGTAGTGATTTAAGGAACTGGGTCGTGAATTATAAATGTTTCCCCGGAACCCCACTTTGCCAGGGTGTATTTATTATATAACATTCTGTTAGATACATTTCAAAAGTTTCAACTATTTATATTATATTAATACGCGTCACAGCAAATATCAGTATGATGTCCAATAAAGATATCATTCTCTTTGCAACATTAGTACACTGGATGGAGTTAGTAACATTTTATACAATATTAAAAATTATATTTTCACCAAAAAACCGTTTATGTTACTTTCATCGACAAAACTAATTCCTTAGGCATATTTCATTGTAGCCAAAAATTCCTCTTGTTATACTACTTTTAGATTTATTTTTTTCAGTTCGTGTAGTTTTCAATATCAGCGTATCACTTATATACAAATCTAAGTTCAATAAAATTGAGTTACGTTCCTTAATATTTCATGGGACATTAAAAAAAAAATGTATATATTATATTCCATATTTTCCACAGCCAATAGTTTAACGTAATCAAACTTAACGTCCTGTAATTAGACGAAACTCAATGCAATTGAAAATAATATTTTTGTATTAATGTTTATTATTTTATGTACATTTTATGAAATTAATAGCTCGTAATTATAATATTTATTGCAACCTTTAAACTTAATTTCTAGCAATGCTGATTAATAAATGTAAAGTGGTTAGTCCTAATATTTTTTATTAAGACAAATTTTTCATTAATAATAAATTAACAGTTAGTCATTGGTAAACTTTTACTGATAGAGGGCTATTAAGAAGCAAGTTTGAAAAAAAAATTGTATTATTTGATATCGAAAATTGTTTATTTTTGAATGTTGTGAAATGAACGGAATATTATATTTTTTTATAAATATCCAATTGGAATATTTTAAAATCTTTATTTAAAATGTTTTATCAAATCTAGCATATTTTCATGAATACATAAGTATAATATAATATTCTAATATGAAACATAAAAATGCACCTTATTATATTTTATTACTCACTGTGACTAGTTTATACTCGTTCACATATTAATGAATGTAATAATGAAATGCTTTTTGTAAGTTATATTTACATTGTTTCATCTTTAATATTGTTAAATACAGTTATTGTACTTTCATTTATTTGATTACCAAACGTGATTTCCATAAAAACATTATGTTACAATATTTATATGTATATATATATATATATATATATATTTTTTTTTTACTTTAAGTAGATGTATAACATACTATATAATGCAGTAAATATATTAGTCAGGTAAGTATTTTTTAATGACAAAATCATTATGAACTGTGTTTGAAAAACATAAGAGGGGTGAAAAAATATCGAATATTTTAATTTTTTAACTAGACAGTAAAAATGTTAAATATTTCCTTTATTAAAAGGAGAAATAGAAATATTAAACACCTATTATATAAAAAGAGGTAATTATCAGTTTGCCTTTATTTTTCACTGTGGATGAATTTTTAATTAAAATAATCTAATTATAAAATGCGAAAATGTGAAAATTTTAGTAAAAAAAATTTAGTAAAATTTTATATGCATAGAAATTATAAAAATGTACATGGAATTGGAATTAATAAATTAAATTCAAAACATGCATCATACGATTCTAAAAGTGGAATATACATTTTTTCCAAATGCTCTATACAATAATATAAACAAATTATTTAACTATTTTGTTTTATTTTTATTTTTAATGTCCCTAACCTTATTTCTTTTTTCATATGATTTATTATAAATAGGTCAACATAATAATGCTTTTTACAGTATAACTGCAAGTTTCAAAGCAATATTTCTTGCAGTAATATTGGTTTTTAGTCATCTTTGAATTACTTCGGAGCCCCTTTTTTTATAGTGGATGACGCGCAATTTCTGCTTGCTAATCTGGTGCAGGTGTGTTTGAGTTTCTTCTGGATCCAGTCCGATAAGTAGGGTATGCTATTTGCCACCACTGTTATGGATTTGACTGCTCAACGCCATTTAAATTTATTTTTTATATATATTCATGATATTTAATTCATATTAAACAATTTTTATTTTTGAAATTTATATCAGTCACTTATATTTCAATAGTTGAGTTACTTCCTCAATTATTTTATAGAAAATAATTTTTTACTTATTTCTCGTCTGCCGTTGTTTAATATTATTATTAGTTTTTTTTTTTTTTTGCTTTATGTCTAGAATAATTCATATTCGATCCATAACTCACACTTAGAAATAATGACTTCAAATGACTTTCGAATAATATTTTAAATGATCGAGGTACATTTATGAAAAAATAGGCACGTAATGTAACATTATCGCCACCTCGAGGAAGTTTTCGTTTTTTAAATAAAATCCGATTATTATAATTCCTCTCTTTTTCACTGTCTCAGACAAAAAAAACTCATTATATTAATGCACAAAGTGCGAGACATTTTCAAGACAATATTATTGTAGCGGAATACAATAATAATGATAATAATAATTATACCGATCAGTGTATTATATTATAACTAAGCTGTAAGTACGACAAGTTATCAAAAGGCTGACAACCTTTACGTTACATTGTTGTGTATTTAATAATAATCGATTGGATTTCATTCACTTGAAGCTTCTTTGTTGCTTTCAGTGAAAAACGTACTGCTATGTCCATGTGGGACGTATACCACGACATATCACATTCATGGCGAATAAAATATTACTTTTGTTATATTATTCTACTGTTAATATTACTTAGTTTCTTTTTTGCGGTGGTAAAACGTTTTGCTCTTGTACAAAATAACCCGTAAAAGGATTATCTGAGACCCGCTATACGATAGTATGAATTAGTCATTAGACTTTCACTATGTACATATATATATATATTATATATATAATATAATTTATATTATTTATATGTATATATCGACCATATATCCATTGAATGATTATGAAATAAAATGTATGTATATATTGTGTAGCTACAAGACGTAATTTGCGTAACATAATTTAATTGTTATAAAGACAGCTGAAGTAATTAAAATTACTCCATAACATGATTCTATTAGAATTTGATTTTAAAGGACAATTATTTTCTTCTTATTGCTCACATGGAAAAATTCTTTTAATAGATATCTCTGAAACTATAGCGTTAAACAACTTTTTAAATACAATCGTTTACACTATATTAAATTAAAAAATTAAAAATAGATCTAGTGTTATAACTTATACTTGAGTAAAAGTTACAAGGTAAAAATAATAATTGAGTGTTCATTCTTTAGAAATTCTTTAAAAAACGTTGTGTTTGTTGCGGACGTAATTTATTAGCAAACTATGACTTTGTATTTATACATTATAATATTTACTTAAAAAATATGAAGTGATTACTTATACACGGTGATCATTTTTCATTTTACCGATTAAGTTCAAATTATTTTAACAAACAGTAAGAAAAAAAAGTGAAACATTGAACCTATAGTTTACTAAAGCTTATTTGTTTGATAAAATAATTAGTGAATTCGTTTTTGTATTTTAAAATTTGACCTGAGTGAAAAAGACATTAGCTGTCTTATGATGTGATATTTTTTTCAAAAAAATAACTTTTGGTGATGTATTAAGGTATACAAAATATCATATTACTCTACTGGTTTACAAATTATAAAAGACATTAAACGTCTCATACATTTAATTTTTTTTTTGGCCCTAATAGTATTTTAAAAAATCCAAGTGAAAAAGTGAAAAAATGTTAACCAATACAGTTTACATTATAATGAATAAACCATTATTATCGAAAAAATTCTCATTTAGAATTATTTTGATTTATCATTTCATTTCAAATTCGTAACGTTATTGTGAACTCGCGCCAAAATGTGAAGAATCCTTAACTCTCAGTTTCTGTATTTACAGTAGTTTTTCAACAATCTCTTTTTATTAAAGTTACAGAATGATAATTAATAAGCCATTAGCTTGACATTAAATTTAAGTGTATACTTAATATTTTCAGAATAACATCTATTTAGCCAATGATAAAATGATATTTATTTATTTGTAGATTAACGGGCAATGCCCTTTTTACAATAAGTTAACAACTGAAGTAATAACATGTGTGTAGAAGACAAGGAGGTAAATTATAATCTTATTAATTACTCTTAACACAATTAAAAAAAAAATAAAACTAAAACTATAATGATCTTATTAGTTCTAAAGCCTTAAATCTAAATACAGTACGAGAAAGTGCAAAAAAATCTAATTTGATTGATATCTTATATGATATACTCTGTAGTCGGCGTGACAGTGTAATTTATGTGATAAAACAAGTAAAAACTTGGTCGCATAAAATGTAATTTCTGTTTCACGATGAATTTCGTCTGATTTTTTCTGCGAGTTTCAAATCATGAACTCGAAATCGAATCATTCCGCGAATCGGATAGGATGTTCGACAAACCTAGTTGATAGCATCTGTGCGTCGAGTTCAAATCTTAAGTTAATTTTATTTTTATTTCTCACGTTTGGCTGCCATACGTTGTACTACGTTTTTTGAATCATAGCCATATAATTACTATGGCTCATCGAGTAGCCCGAACGTATAACATTTCTGTTAACCGACACGTTTTAAACGGAGCGATTATCAATATCGGTAACAGTCCAACGGTGTAACTTCAAAATTTGAGCCGTATCGGGCGAAGAATGTCAAATCATAAAATAAATATTCATCGTGCGCACGTTGATAACACATCGCATGTGACGGATACACCGGACACACGTTACGATTTTCAGCCGGTGATTTTTCGAATCGAAATAAAATGTTAATGTTAACCTCGAATGACGTGACCCCTTCGCGTTTCCAAAACTCGTGGGCACAACTCTCTGGTCCCACTCAATCACGTCGCCGGTCAACACTCCGATACATTCACGATTCGTTCACGGCGTGTAAGCGGTGGCTGCTCGACAGTGGACTTTCCGCGCAGCTCTGTAGAACAATGTTATTTCAATATGCAACACGGTCGAGACGACGTGCATACATACATACATACATACATACATACACTCGACAGGTTTTTTCATCTTTGACTGGTAAAAATAACCACGGTCGAGTTCGTTAGCCGATTTCGAAATGGTCTACGCCCTACGGTTTTTATTTATTATTTATTATTACGTAATTATATAACGTCTCCCCCCACTACCCCTCTGGTGCGCGGCTGCAGTGGTCGGTGACAGTAATATTCGAAGTCGTAATTGTTTATACGTGCTGCGGGCCGCCGAATACTGTCTTGTAACCGGCTGCTCGGACCGCGATATTAAATGCGGTACGCGATGCACCGCTGCCAATCGGTTAAAACCCAAAACAAAACGCCCGCCGTCAAATATTCTTCCTTGCCTTCTTCCCACTAACTTCTTCCTAACCGCCCAACGCGATTTTGCGTCAATTTCATTTCATATGTTGAGTGAAGCGATGGATGTATTGGTTTTAAAATTATGTTTGTATTTTATTTATTTATTTTTACAAATTTTTGTTCTCTATTGACACTTTACAGGGTAGTGATCGTTGTCCAGAAGTTTTGTTCAGTTACCTACTCTATAAGTCATGAATTGAGTTAAGTTGAGTTAGATGGTTATGTTTTCTCTCTTCCCGACAGTTTATCCAAGTGCAAGGAAAAACTACCGAAAAACCGAGAAAAAACGGTAAAATCTATCGTAAACGAGACTATCACTAAATGGAATTTAGTTATTTAGCCGTAACTCCAAAAGTAATGTTGCTAGAAATTTGAATTTTTAACCATATATGATGCATAATTTTCATCATAATATATTTTTATAAGATTTAAAACAGTTTCAAACAAATTTGACAACTTTTGACGTGAAATAGTACTTTGGAATACCTTATTAAAAAAAAATAAATTTTGAATAAATTTTTATTTTTACAGGAAGACTTTAAAATGCGTTATGATATAACTCATAGACTCAATTTACAATACTGAACTCATTAAAAAATAGTTTCTCAAAATTTTTTTATTAGCGTTTCATTTAAATCTTGAATGATTATTACGAAATCGATAGTTTTTACACGAAATTTCAACTTAAAATCTTTACGAAAAATAATGGATCCATCCCTTTATTATAAATATTAGAATACAGATTAAAAAACATGTTTCGAATTTGTCGGTAAAAATTAATTTCTTTCCCATTTAGAAAACAATTTTTTAAAAGATTTTCATAAAAAAAAAAACCCTACTGAAAATTATACTAAACCGGTAAAATATGTTACATCGAAGTTTATTTGCTCAAAACCGTATAACTAAAGACATGATTTATCGTTTCTTTTCAATTCATAACACTCGTCACTATTACCATGTCCGTGAGGAGCGAAAGGACGAAGTTTAACCACCATTACACCGGGTCAGTCCATTAGACTTTTAGTCGTATTGTAGTCATTCATTCAAACGAATGGTTTGCACGTGAAAATATGTGACTTGCTCATCACCTCGTACACTGCAACAAGAGGATGTGACATACCTATAAAGCGATAGTAATATGATGATTTTCTCGTGAAAATTACATTGTGCCCACTGTGGTGTTAAAAATAAATCCCTCCCGAGTACCATCGTTCGAATTCTAAATTTGACCACGTCTCATGGCACATAGGTGTGCATTGGTGCGAATAATTTGACTGACCTTCAAAATTGAAATAATAAGTCACCTTTTATTATTTTACAATGTTAATGTGCAATATTATGATGTTAAAAATAAATCCCCTATTTGTGCCTATACTATTCCTTGTCACGTATGATTAAATATTAAGTGAAGTATGCACAGATAGTGTACTCGTAAAATGTGTGGTATATACTGTTGACGCAGAATAAATGTTTTTTTGATTGAAAAAATGTGTTTTTAATATAGGATCTCTCAATGGTTTTTAGAATTTATTTGATGAGTTTTGATTGATTTTGCCCAGGGCCTCGCAAAAGCTAATACTCACTGTAATTATAATAATTTATAAACAACTACGAACGTTATGACTACATATTGACGGCGATTTCTGAATAAAGTATACAGTAGCGAATCGAAAATAAATTAAAATATGCAGTGCAATGGCGTATCCATTACCTGCATACTTCAAACACAATTTTTAAATTTATTCAAATTGGTTTTCACTGCGAAAAAACGATGCTTTTCAAAATAATTATCATACCATATTATATTGTATGATCAACATGTATATTCACAGCTATTAATGAAAATAAGAATTTTACAGCTATACAGTTGCTACAGTATCACTTTAGTATATCACTATATTGATTGTGATTTATTGATATTAGAGTTACTAGAGTTACGATTTGTTAATAAAAAAAAAAAAAAAAAAAATCATTACTACATGTCGATGTGTGCAGATCAATTAAAATATTTAACAATAAGAATAAATTTATTTTATAAAATGATAATATGTATTACATAATGATTTATGTGCGATGAAAGGTTGTCTTTTGTTATTATACTTTATATTCTTAGTCAAGTAAAATAGTGTTAACTTTTTGAATTATACATTTTTTAACTATTCAATAATAAATAGATAAACATTTTTGAAAAGTAATTATATTGATCGGAACTTGAACAAGCGTTGTAAATTGAGAAACGATGTGAACTTTTCTAGGGATTTTTTAAGCAATTAAAAGTCGGAATTACTTCTTGACTTATAGACTTGTATTCTTGACTTATTTATGTATAAATGTACATATACTGTAAATAATATAAGTATTTATAAAAGATTAACGATCAAGATGATAATACTAGTAACATTTTGTTCAACGTGTGTGTCGTAATCATCCAAAATTAATAAAACATTAATATGAACGTTCACGGCACAAACATCTTTAGCTAAAGATCAGAGGCAAAATGTTTTTTTAATATCTTTTTTGGTCATTTAAAATATTGCATTTTAAATTCGGTGTGAAGCAAAGGATCTATTAGTTTTACAGTGAATTTTTTTTCTTTTTTTCTGGAGATATTTTTTACTTTTTAGTTCACTTTTTTTTATCCAAAAGTTTAATACAGCTACTTCATTGAATAAAATCGCACGTAGTTGGTGCTGAGAGTTCATTTTTCTGTCTTCTCGATAGTTTTTATCATCGCAAAGAAAAGCTGATGAAAAACCTAGTAAAAACGGTAAAATTTCCCATAAACGACACTTTCACTAAATCAACTTGAGTTTTTTCAGTCATTACTTCAAAAGTGATGTTGCTAGAAACTTGAAATGTCCACTATATCAATGCCATGTTGTTACATAATTGAAACAACAATTTAACTAAAAATAGAATGTTGAAAATACATTTTTTAAAGTTTTGTTAAAGTTTATCTCTATATAATTTTTAATATTTGACATAAAGTTCTGAAAATTTCATATGACCTTACTTATATAATTTACTAAAGATACTGAAAAAATCTCAAAAATCGTTATTCATGATTCCTTTTGTAAGTTTTTTATTAAATTATTAATTAATTAATAAATAATAAATTTTTACTGTTTTTACTTCAATTTTCAACAACCAAAAAATTATTGGTCTATCTTATCATTATGAAATGTTGGATACAAATAGCAATTTATGTTTTGAATCATTTCGTATAATAAACTTTTACTTTAATACAAACAAACCTACTGTCCAAAAATCAAAGAATACCCATTTCCGAAGTATGTTCGGCTTTAAAAAAAAATTGTTTATACCTTCAATTCTATCTTTACTAACTGGGTTAGAGTAGACTCAAACCATCAAAGTTCAATTTTCTATAAATTTCATGATTTCATTTGAATGTTAGTTAATTTGTCTCTAAGAATAAAGGTTTGATTCTGCGATGATAAATATTTTTTTCACCATCCGAAATTAATTTTTTTTTGTTTTCTTACTCTGGTAAAGTAAAATTTGTATGCAAAGTAGTTCTTCAAAATCAGTTGTTATTGTCATTGCGTTGACCACCGAAGAGAATTGTAAATATTGCAATATTGTAATAACCAATAGTATTTAGGTATCTACTAAATGACTTGACAAAAACAAACTAGTATACGACGGTGATGTGCCTCAAAAACAAATACTTGGTTTATGTAATATATAAATATAATATATGTATGTATATACTTTTTTATAAGGGCGAGGAAGACCACCCATAGTAAGATGAATGTATTCATGTCAAACAATTTGACAAAGCTATTGCATTATATTAACATAGGTATTATGTTTCAAACTGGCATATTATCTATTGGATTTTTAAAAGCTCCTCTTGTCTTGTATCCATATTGCATAATATAAAGAATCTGGGCCTTTTTATTTATTTTTTTTATTTGTCCACTATACATTTTAGATTATGAAAAAAACTTGTGGAATGTTTTCTACAGACCACCATTTCACTGTTTGTTTTCATAATATTAACTTATAACAATTATAGCAGTTACATTTCCTTAGTTTGGATACGAGTAAAATAAATTTGCATCAATAATATTACGTACAGTGTTGACAATTTGCCTTCAAAAATAATTAAAACATAAAAACACATTTCTATAATAGAAAAAAAAAAAATTAAAAACCTTCACCATTTTGATTTTTGTTGAACTTTCAAATTCAATCAATAAATAATTGATTCGAACAATAATATTTAAAAATAGATAGCAGTTTTTATATAAAGCATTCGTTTGGCTTCGTTAGTTGTCACAATGGTTAATGAAATATTTTTATTTTAAATTTGAATGTAAGTATTTTTTTATTTATGTAAAAAAAAATGCTAGGTGCAGTTAGGCTAAAAATCACTGAGATTTTATAAAATATAGTTTCCTTACCCTTTCACCTTTTCTTCGTTTATCTAAAAACCCTTAAAATATCCCAAAATCAAATACAATTGATTAGGTTAGGTCAATTTTAAATGTTAATTAAGCTTTTTTAAATGTTTGGAAAATTTTGATGAAAAACTAAGCACAAAAATTACATTATTATTTCACTGAGCTCTTGAAAAATAATTGATCAAACTTAAATTTCGCTTGATTTCTAATGTTATGTTTAATTCATCTTCTGTATAATATATACCTATTCGTCCGCCTTAAATTAATTCTAACTTTTACAGGAAACAATAATTTTAATTAAAATTGTTTCTAATGATTCATACGTCTATTGTATGTTATTCTATATGTTTTAGTATACATTCAAAATAATATAAACATGATCGCCTTACTCACTTTCGGAAATAGTTTAATACTAACGCATTAAGTCTTTAAAAAGTCGAATACTGATATTATAGCACATTAGAACCAACGGTTTTAGGATTGATAATTTTTCATGTGGTTCGTATTATGTATCCAAAAAGCATTGAGAATATAATGTATTATAATATATTAAATTCCTTTCATATATGTCTGTTACACATATAATTTATGGTACATAATGCTTCTTCAGAATATTTTTCAGGATATTGTAGAATCACGTTTTTATTTATATGAGTATTTAATGTAATTCTGATTAGACATATTTACGGTTTTTCATGGATGAAAACAAACGTACAAAATATTGTTGAACTGTTCGGAATAAATCAATTAGTTTTGACTTTATCCAGTATAATATAAAACATGAATATAAATTTTGTTTTTTTTGTTTTTTATAGCCAAGAACTATGCACCGTTTACGAAACGTCCAGTGAGAAACAACAGCTTAGCGAGGAGCAAGGTTCGAATTTTAATATCACACATTTAATATCATATTATTAAATTTGAATGTACAATAATATATACTCAAGGTTTTTTCGCGCAGATTTTTGAAATAATTTTAGGTTAATTAGGAGCAAAAATCACCTACAGTACTTACCTTCTTATTTGCAGTTCATTTTAATGCAAAGTTGGATGTTTTTGTAAATGGATTTCACTGTTTTGTAAACTCCTAATCTGCCCGATTTTCGAAATTTTTTTATACTGACGCTACGTTACATTAATTTTGCGCCTAATAATCTCAAAAGTTGCGTGATCAAGTGTAGCGAAATGCATGAGTAAAAATATCTGTAGTGAATCGTAAAATCACTTGTAATCAAACTCAATGTTTTAAATATTATTTTTCTAGCAGTGTTTTATTATTGCTTTAATTTACAAACCTAAAAAAAAATAATGTGAAAATACTACATTTAAAACGTTGACAAACTGTGATAAGGAAGTGCTAAAGCTAAGTTTATGCACAACCAAGCAACGTTGGGTCGGCAAACACTTTTTATTCATTTGCCGTGGAGTCGCGTCGGCCGTTTCATAGTCTCGAGATAAATCTATAACAATGAGAAATAATAAAACCTATACGTATTTTTTACCTCAACACTTCCAATACGCGTTTAATACTCAAACGTAGTACGCCGTATCGTCTTCATATTTTTATGTCTAGTGTAATAATTTACGTGAAAACGTTGTTTGAGTAAATATGTTTTTAGTGTTCCTATATAACACGTAGTTATTTATTTCATTGATTGGGTATAAAATAAAAAACGATGGACAATTTTACATTTATTACAGCTACAATACACGATTAGATTTTATATTTAATAATAATAAAAAGCCTAGTGTTTTTTGAGATTCTAAACAAGTCTAAAACTGTATTTATTTGACGAAAATATTTTGTTTGGATCTTATGCATGTTAACACATTTTTGTAGAATTAAAAGTCATTCAAACGTTTCTTATAGGTACTCAAAACACCAAAAGAGTGCGTACTTGCATCTATCTCGGAAAGTGTTTTTCCACAATTCTAAATGTTTTTTTTCCATGCTTACAGAAAAACTATCGAAAATGTAGTAAAATCGATAAAATTTCTTGTAAATCAATTTTAGTTGTTAAGTCGTCATTCCGAAAATCCTGGTTTTAAACACTTACAGTTTTAATTGCAAAATAAACACACTCATTTTACTAGAATCTAAAATATTATTTACAATGCGTATGAAAGGGAGAATAATCAGCGTCAGTTCGTCAAATCATTTAGACAATTCTCATCCCATTTATCTACTGTATTTTTGTGTGTACCAATGAATTGTCTACTCCAATTTTTTTTTTACCAAATACAAATTTGTGTATTATGTTTTTCCAGAACAGGTATATCATCTCATATGTATGTGTAAAATGTTTAAATATTCACTTTGTTTTGATTTTAAATTTCAATCATATTAAACCTATTTAAGCTTCATTAGTTTTAGATTAGTATTAGAGTTGCAATATCCTCTATGCGGTAAATGTAAACTGAATTTTCAATTTCCCTAGTGCATTTTTAGTCATATATTTTTAGATCCTCAGGGAAACATAGTATTTTCCTTCACCAAATTGGTGTTGTAATCACATATCTGATAATACAACTTGAATTATCTTTCTCGAAATAAACTTTAATTATGATGCCATATGGCATCATTGGGATGAAAAGGATTTTTTTTAATATTATTTTTTTTTTTTGAACTATGAACCAAAAATATCATAAACTTAGAAAAATTAATCACAGAAACAATACTTTATTCTCATTAACAAATTATATAAATTTTAACCAAAAACAAATATTTTATTAATAATACATAATAGTATATTTATTGGAATATTAGTCACTTCTCTAGTCATAATAATAATACAAAATAAAACAAAATTGAACCCTGCCATAAACATTTAAAAATCAAAATTATAAATTTTAACCAAAAACAAATAGTATATTAATATTATATAATAGTATATTCATAGGAACATTAGTCACTTCTCTAGTCATAATAAATATTTGAAAAATAAATATTATTATTCTATTTCTTATTCATTATAATCCCAATGATGCCATATGGAGTCATTAGATGTTTTGATAAGCAGTAAATAAAATAATTAAAATATTGCCAAACTGAACCATTTAGTTACTGTGAGGCTTAACTTCATCAGAACTGTTATGTAGCCAATTTATTCAGGGAAATTACAAATGAGATGGAACTAATCGTCTTATTTACGAATTGAACTCAAAAAATCAATCGAAAAAATACTGTAAAATATATTATGAACACTTGAAATAAATCAATACGAGAATAGCTATACATTATTTCAGTCAATTATTATCTGAGTAAACTATTAAATTTAACACTAAATATGAAGATCATGAACAATATTAAATTTTTGTAGTGAATAATTTTCTGGAAAACGAAAAAATCACATTGAGTAACCGCTTCTTTTATAAATGCTTTAAAATGATTTTAATAATAAAATTAAATATAAATAGATATATTAAAAAAAAAAAAATGTTTTTTTCATTTCATGTATTTTAATTATAAAATTAATTGTTTGATATTCACTAGTAAAAATTAACCGTTGACTAATTTTAATGAAATAGCATTAAAATAATTTGTCATTCAAATTTTTAGTCATGGTAAGAATTTAATAAAAATTGTTTTTTACGATTAAAAATATTATTTAAATGTTGTAAATATTACTATGCATCAACTAAGTACAGAAATGAGTAAAAGTACGTAAACTAAATATCAGCTTCTTTCGGATATTTTTTCAATAAAAGAAATGTTTGACGATTAAACCGTATTAAAGTATTTATCATCGTAAGATATTTGTGTGTGTATACAAATTTATCGAATCGATTCCGTCAAAAACTTTATTTGAAATCTCGTATCTACATAAATCATAAGTTAATAACTTAATGAATCATCGGTTGTTTAATTTTTCACTTGTAACAAACGTGCTCGTTGTAGTGTATACGTCGAATAATAATATAGGACGTGCATTCAATTTGTTCACTAAAGTACAATTATTACATTATTATTTTTGTTTATTAAACATTGTTAAATGCGATAGCGAGTGTCATATTTTGTGAGTTTTTATAAACGTAATATTGACACAAGTAGTTATTTAAAAAAATGAAAGAATAACAATATTTTATTGTTAACTTATGTTAGAATAGAGTTTTGAAGTAATTTATATGCATCAACAATAAACACATATTACTTTTTATGTCTAATCTTCTAAATAATTTACAATGCAATAACACAGTATTTTATGGTTTTACATATTATTCTATAAATATCATTATGTTGTACATTGATAATATTCTGTTGATCCACAAATCAGAAATATAAATATTTATATTTAAAATGAAGTATAATAAGTACTTACACAAATAGCAATTATTATTATATCTGTTATTTTTACTTACATATCTACCTAAATGTTAAAATTCTGATGTTATTCAATCAATCTTGAGCGAAATTATTTTGTTTTGTTTTGTGCTACCTCATTTGTTAGAACAATTAAATAAACCATGAATAACTATCACGAATATTGTTGTATTACATCAAACTTTGAACTCGAATATTATTGTTATAATATCTACTTGATAAAACTATACAAAATAAATATTGAATAATATACTATGATTTATGAATTCGTGCATATTTTAAATTTTGAGTGAAATGAAGAATGTATTGGTTTTACAACGATGTGTTTTTTTATGTACGTATGGTATCACGTTTTCGGGAAGAAATAATTGTCCATAAGAACCATTCAGCATTTCTATAAATCGCAAATCTCTTGTAGATGGTTCTTTGAGGATTAATTTTTGGTAAACGATACTTTCACTGAAGTGATTTTAGTTTTTTAGTTATAATTCCAAAAGTAATGTTGCTAGGAACTTGACACTATTTTCGTATATTAATGTCACATTGTTACATGACAAAAGGTTCAAAAATAGTTGACAACTTTTGGAATAAAACTTTAAAAATACACGTTTTTTAAATGTTATTTCTAATCACATTTTTAATATTCGATGAAAAATTCTGAAAATTCAATAAAAAAAAAAAATGTATTAGGATTTTTTTTAAAGAATTTAACAAAATTCTTATAAGATTTTTATCGAATCAACTACTTTTACATCGATTTTCAATTTTAAATGAGTATCAGACATTATTAGTCGGTAAAATCATCATGAAACTTAAAATACAAGTAGAACTTCATATTTTGAATCTTTTGTAAGTAAAATACAATTTCTTTTTTATTCATACAAATAATTTTTAGACGGTTTGGATAAAATAAAAAATAAAACCTACCGACAAAAACAGTAAAATACATAAATGGTATATTTTTACACTGAAGCTCAGCTAAGCATCATTTAACTAAAGAAACGATTTATTGTGTCTTTAAAATTCAATAACCCGTCACCAATGAATAAAAAGTACGAAACCTTTTATGCCTATAAATTCATTGTTTTGTTATTACTTTATTTTATGAGTTCTGTCGTACGGTACCACAGTGTATTATGTATATGTTAATTATTTTTGAATGGAATTTCATTTAATTTGATAAACTATGGTGGAAACTATCCACTATTACAGGGGTGGCCAAATTGCGGCTCGCGAGCCACATGCGGCTCTCGTCATAGTCGTATGCGGCTCGCGGTCTTATTTACAAAAACCAATTTCTTTGTGTACATTTATAAAAAAAAAAAAAAAAATTAATATGAATAATTAATAAAAAAATTAAACATTAAGTTGAATTTGTTTGCGTGGTATTTTTTTTGGTTCTACTTTTTTAATAAGCTTCTTAAGATCTCGTTGAATTGATGTGAGAGCAGTTCCTAGCAATTCTATGAGATGATCACCTGCAGTCAAATTTGAACGATATTTTGACTTGATTATTTTCATTGTTGATTCAAAGTGATTCAAATGAATACGTCGTTCCGAAAATTGATATCGATTTTACCAAACAGTTTTTAAGAATTTGGCTCTTGATATAATCGTATTAATACATGTGGCTCGCGTACATAGTCATGTTGGCCACACTTGCACTATTAGTTATAACGAATACGTTTTTAATACTTCATGTTTTTGTTCTCACAAAAAAATTACAATAGTTCTATAGACCTGTTGATGTTTTCATGTAGTGTTTCGTTATGTAATAAAATTTATTCTTAGTTGACATCGTATAAAATATACGATTATATTCATTTGAGTTTTTGATTTTATCTCCTAAACTATATTTTAGTTATTGAATATACCGTCAGAAATGTGGGACAACTGTTGCCGAAGAAGTGGATCCGCGTCCAACTCGTCAAGAGATACGGTAGATGCGTATTCACCAATAAATCGAAGTGATTCGCCATTAGCACAGGTATGATACATAAAAAATAAAAAAACGCTTTTTAAAATTGACAAAAGATTTAAAAAATATTAAGTATTAATGTTTTGAACGACGGAGTAGTGACAGTAAATTTTTACGAGAATCCCGCTTCTCAATTCTGCCATTTTACATTTTAAATGCTTTTGTCTCTTTAACCACTAGGTCAATAATAAAACGTAACCTATCTAAATTTCCAAAAAAGTGTTATATTTCATAATTTTATATCATAAGTAGTTTTACAATTTAAAATAAATAGAATAAATAAAGTAAATTAGAATAAGTAAAACAAAATTTGTTTTCATAAACAGTCCAATAATCAGTGTTTTGTTTTGAACATAAAAAAAAAAATCAAACTTTTGTACTGCTAATGATCAAATCACTTAATGTAATTTTCGTGATACACCCTGCAGTACGTTTACTTGAAATAAAATAATTCAATTAGTTTTAAAACATGTGTTTAAACATTAAAACTTTTAAGTAACGATGATGACACACTGACGACAATATTAATCATTACATCAAATATTAATTACCATTCACAAGTAACTGATCTCACTTAAAACAAAACAAAATAATAATAATAATAATAATTATAATTATAAACATCAACACTGCTTACAACGTGCGCTAAAGCTGCTATGTGAATGTTGTCATTCACTAGCGTATGTCTACTATATAACGAGCATTTATTAATTTTCCAACGTTCCCCGAAGACTTTGGTGTGTGTCAACTATCACCCGTTACTGTCACGTAGTGTAACATGAATATTTTACAAACATTTAAGTAATTTTCTCTAAATATCTTGCGCAGTAGGTTTATAGACATTACACTGATGGTTTTATTGAGAGAAAAATGGAAAATAAATATTAAAATAAAATCTTTGAATTTTTCAAATTAAATGTTGTGTATGTTTAAAATTATTTCATTAAACAAAGATGTGTATATTTGTATTTCAAATTCAACTTTCTTTTATATGATCCGTTAGAGCATATTTTCGCGGAATTTTTATCACATTTTGAAATCGCAAAAGCGTCGGACTTTCCCAAAATATACAAGAAATTCTGGGACAAGGTGATGAGCGTATTTCACAATTCATAATATAAATTAATATTTAGAGAGAGAACAAATATGAAGTTTTTTTAATAAAGTCTTATGTTATATATCATGCCTCTAAAATTTTAACTAGAAAAGTGCTTAAATCAATATAAAATGTTCACAGTAAATACTTTGTTCATTGGTATGTAAGAAAATATCTAACATAAATAAAATATTGTAAAAATAATAGATGATTTTTATAGAAATTAAAAAAAAAAACCTTATATTTTGTTTAAATATTGAAATTAAAAAATATTATTCATTGATAAAATACTTTAAAATAACTGATTATTATCAAATATAATGAATACTAATTTATGTCATACGTGACATAAGTCAATGCAATTATTATGATTAAATTTCAAAATAAATTATTACATTATTACAATTAATAATATACTAATAAATTAAAATTATACATTTATTAATTATTACTTTTTTTTAGACTCCGGAAAACTGTAACTACTTCATGTTTGGTAGTTCAAAATTCATTCAAGATCTGCGTCCGAGTTCTACGCTTAAGAAGGTATAAGTCACGTTAAAATATTATTACAGTGGAAATATTATTACAGGTGTCCATTAAGCAAGGTTTCACTGTATTTTGGATTTTTCAAATTCAATTTTAAATTATGATCAAGTGATATAAACATATACAAACTGTAATCGGTATGATCGTGTCAATATTGAAGTGCTAAAAATTAAAATTATTTCGAAAACAATAAATATCTCAAACTTTAAATAAATATACGAATATGAACTTTGATAATCCGTTTAATAATACCTACATATATGTATACGTATAATTCATAAAATATCAGATGGGAATTTTGTGAGAATGGCTTTTAACAGTCTTTGTAGATACGACGGCATTGTGTACCATTTATATAAATATACTATATTGTATATGTTACCGTCAAAAGTTTGGTATAGGCAATCTATATAATTCCTAGAATTTCTGTTGAATACCAGTACTATATTAGGCAAAGCATAAAAAGTATAATATTTTAGATAGCGTTATAAAAATTGAATTTATAAGCATTACAAAAAAATTTTTTTTTAGTTTTTTTTAGTTATATATAAATACCTATAAATTATTTTATATTTTTAAAATCAATTAATTAATCAATCAAATAATACTAAATGGAAACTTGAATTTTATCGTATCCGTTACATATTAAATGTTGTAACATCATTAAATGTAGTTATTATTTTACTTATTTTTAAAAATTGATTTGATAAGCAACTGATTTATAATTATGTTATGATTCAGATTTCAACAACTACCAGTTGCTATCGTTATTAGTGTTATTTATTATTAAATAATTTACTGTAAGGTATAGTAAGGTATTAGTTACTATATTAATAATATTTATCTATCATGAATTTTATTAATTATAAACTTAAGTTTCAGTATCCTATATAATACTCTAGGACAGTGGTTCCCAAACTGTGCACCGTGATTTCTTTCTTAGGGCACCGCGATCTAGGGTTCAGAACAAATAGTTAAAAATGTATAGATTTTTTATTTTTTTAGATTCTGAACGAAGTGAAGAATGTATTGATTTTACTATGATGTGTGTTTTTTTTTTTTTTTTTGTTTTTTTTTTTTTTGTTTTTTTTTTTTGTTTTTGTGTCTGTGTACACCATAACTACTCGAAATAATGCTTCAATTTTGAACTTCAGGGTATGTTTTCGGTGGCAAAACGAATATCGGAGGTACCTTAGAGAGGTCACAAGTGAAAATTCCCAAAAGTTTTCAAATGCCACGGGAAAAACAAACAAAAAATGAGGAAAAACCGGTACTTTTTGTGCAAAACCCGTTTTCGACGAAATCGATTTTTTTATTTAGCCGTTACTCAAAAACCAAAAATTGTAGATACTTGAAATTTTCACCAAATGTTTATATTGAAATCATCTATACGTGGTAAAATTTTTGAACACTTTTGACTTTTATTAAGCTAATTATAGACAATTGAAATTTTCAATTTTTTTAAGTATTTTTTTTTAAAATAACGATAAAATTTTTTTTTTTTGCCAGAAAATCTTGAAAATTTAATACAAGGTTTCTTATAAGTTGTTCCATAACTGATAAAAAAAAATCCAAAATCGTAAGTCACAATTTTTTTTTATAAGTGCTCAAAGTTCCAATTTATACGAAATATGTAAAAATTGCGAAAATTTGCAAATAATTTTGTTGTTGAAAAATCGTAAAATTTTTTTCTTTTATAACTAAGTTTTGAAAATTTGGTACAAGGTTTTTCATTAGTTTTTCTTCAATTATCTGCAAAAAAAACTCTACCGGATTCAGACAAAAAAATTTTATGAGTGTTTGAAATTTAAATTTTTACAAAAACACGTTAAACAACGGTTTAGCCTCAAACGATTTTTGCTAATTGTTTTTTTTTTCAAAAAGTATAAGTTGTAGAAACTTGAAAATTTTATCAGTTGTTTATATTGGCATTTTCTTTATATAATTTTATTTTCAAAAGATTTCACTCATTTTTAATCAATTTATAGGCATTTGAAATATTCGATTTTTTTTATTTTTTTTTTTATCAATGTTGATAAAAAAAATGTAGCTCGGACGAAATACTTGAAAATTTAATAGAAGGGTCCACATAAGTTGTTCTAACTCCCATTCAAAAATTATAAAAATACATAGGCACAAAATTTTTTTATAAGCGTTTATAAGTGCTAATATTGACAAAATTCGTCAAAATCATGTATATTTGCTATGTATTTTGCAGTTGAAAATTCATAAAATTTTAAGTATTCAAAACTAAGAATTGTAAATTCGGTACAAAGTTTGACATACGTTTTCCTTCAATTATCTGTAAAAAAATTTGCACTGGAATAAAATCAAAAATTTTTATGAGTGTTTGAAATTACAATTTTTTCACATAATCGCGTAAAATAACAATTTAGGCATCATTGATTTTTGATATTTGTTCTTATTCAAAAAGTATAGGTCGTAGAAACTTAAAACTTTTACAAAATGTTTAAATAGGCATTTTCTTTACATAGTTGTATTTTCAAAATATTTCGTTTATTTTTTAGCTATTTATAGGCATTTGAATAATTCGATTTTTCTTAGATTTTTTTTTATAGAAGTCGATAACAATTTTTTGGCCCTACCAAATCGCTTGAAAATTTAATAGAAGGTTTTGAATAAGTTGATCTAAGAGTGATTCAAAAATTATTCAAATACATAGGCACAATTTTTTTTTATAAGCAGTTGAAGTTCAAAAATCGACAAAATTTGTCAAAATCACGAATATTTGCAAATTATTTTGTAGTTGAAAATGTATAAAAATTTTTGTATTCAAAGATAAGAAATGAAAATATTATGTAATATCACAGCTGATAAAGATAATTAAATAGATTAAGTTTATTATAATATAATCAGTAGCTGACAGCTGTTCTATACAAAATATTGGTAGATTGTAAACACAAGGTGTATAACGTACCTTTACATGGTTGAATAGAACGTTACTAACTTCCAATTTCCAGTTATTTTAATGTGTGTATCAGTTCCATAAACATGCGGATATTATATATTATTATTAATTATTAATATTTAAATAGACGTAGCCACGGAGCATTCAGCATATATGGACGGCGGGGTCGGGTGGTGCCGTCACGATAGTGCATTTAGGCAAATAATATGGTATTTACCTACGCCCTATCTATGCACATCCTGGTTTGTCCAATGCTCACGAGCAGAAGTCACATGAATAGACAAATGTAAATTTAACCCAATCTAGGATATTAAAATAAAATATATATTACAATTTAAGGCTGACATCTTCATCTTCGTTCAGAATCGTTTTTTTTTTTATAATATAAAATAATTCCAAAATCTATCCAATAATGCCTAATCTAGCAATGCATCTCGTGTATCCCACCCAACTACTGTATCCTGTACTTAACTTACAATGATTTATCATTGCATTCAAATGTAAAGTACCATACAACTAAACTATCGTAAACCAGGTGATCCCATGATAGAAAGTGCTATACACTCCTCACCATTATCTTGTCCGAGGAGCGAAGCGACGAAGGACGAACTTCCACCACCATTATCTTATCGGCTTTTTTTAAATTTAATTTAATTTTTTTTTTGATTTTATTTTTTACGTAATAACCTTATAACAAATAATGTAATCTTTTCTATTGTATATTCAGACATTATAATTTTAACCTTATAATTGAATACGTAAATGTAATTTCAGATAAAATCATATGAGAATATTTTTCATTTTTAATATTTTTGTGTAATAATTATAATCATAATGACAATAATTTTTATTTATTTATCTTTTTTTAAGTTTAAAATGCATTTATTTATAATTAAATTAGCTGTGTAGCTTAGAATGCTTTGATTGTATTAGATTTGATAAAATTAATAAAATTGGTTATCAATTAGTCATTTTAGATTCTGAGTGAAGCGAAGGATCTTATGGTTTTACAATGATGTTTATTTTTTTTTTTTATTTTTTTTTTTCTGTAAACACTTTTTCGTATAGAAATCCTTGTCCAAAAGTTTCGTTCAGCAACTTTTTAGATTCGAAATTGAACTGAGATGGTACTTTAGAGAGGTCATTTTTCCAAAATCTTCATAGTTCTTCCAGTAATCAAGAATAACAATCGAAAAACAGAGTAAAAACGGTAAAATCGGTAAAAATCCGCCGTAAACGAGATTTTCACTGTTCAGATTTTAGGTATTTAGTCATAAATCAAAAAGTATTGAAGCTAGAAACTTGAAAATTTTATCCAATATCAAATACATACTTTTTTATATTGGACAACATTTTCAGAACAATTAAAGCACTTTTGACTTAAATATAGAACTTTTAATTTACCAAATTGTTTGAAAGTTTTTATGTAATATAATTTTAAATATTTGACAAAAAGTTCTGAAAATTTAATATAACCTTACTCATATACCTACCTAATTATCCTAATAAAAGTTCAAAAATCGTGAGTCAGGATTTTTTTTTATACACACTTTAATAAATTATTATACGATTTTTTTCGATATTGTCTGATTTCTTTTAAGTTTATTTCTAATGAGTTATAATTGTTATAATAATTGAAGTTTAAATGAGTTATATCTAATTGAATATTTTATGAGGGTTTAATTACAAAAAAACTCACCAAAAATTATACAAATAACCGTAAAATACGTAAACAGTATTTAAATAATAATATTATATTACACTGAAGCTTTACTCAGAATCGTTTTATACTAAAGAAATGAGTCATCATTTTTTTAAAACTTAATACATTCATCACCAATATCTTGTCCGAGGACCGAAGGGACGATGGACGAACTTGTACCACCATCATCTCACTTACCAGCTTTTTTTTGATCTGTCTTTTATGTTATATACAGCAGGGCACCGTGGCTAACTTAGGGCCCCTAAAAGAGCACCACGAAAAAAAAAGTTCGGGAACCGCTGCTCTAGGACTTCTAGGAGATAATTTTTAAGTTTTATACTTTTCCCTCTCATTTTTGTCATTTTATAGTACGCTGGCTTCAGAACCTCGCCGTTAACATATATACACACATATACAGAATGCAAAAAATAAATATAATTTATACATATATATATATTTTTTTTTAAATAAATATAATTTAACATTTTTTTGTTTTAACTATAACTGTTAGTGTTTTTAAATAAGAAAAAATTAATTTTCAAAAAAATCAAACATGGTATTATCACCACGTAATTCTCATTACATTATGCACTTAAGATGGACAGAGTATACTAAATTCAAACGTTTAAAACAATATGTACATTTATAGATATTAGTAGTAACGTCTAAAGAAGATTCGGTATGGCAATCCATATCAACAACGGCCAGGAATCTGGATTGGACCGTCAATCGTGTGTCGAGTTCCGAAGAAGCGTTAGAGTGTTTTCACAAGGGTAACGGACTGCCGGCCGTAGCATTCATCGATTGCAGGAATCAAAACGACAAGATTGTGGACGCATATCAAATTGCGAGGTACGTCATCGATCGTAGAATAGAAAACCTATTGGACGATCATATCAGGAAAACGTTAGGAGATCTAATTTCAATTACTTCATACAAAATCAAAGTATGTGACGAACAATTTTTTTTTTAAATCTGGTACAAATAATGGCTATTTTGGTTTTTTATCTACAGAGTAAAATTATAAATGTTCAAATTTAGGTTTCGAATATAAAAAAAAAAAATGTTTTAATACGTTTTTATTGAAGTGCGGTACTTGAGTATACATTAAAAAAAAAAAATAAAGAGTAAAAAACAATAATGAATATAACAAAAGTTATTCCATATGTTAGATCTTCGTGTTACACCCTGTATATTATATGAGATTACTGATGAACAGTTGATGGTTATTACTAAAACTCATGCATATATTATAATATGTGTAAATGTATACATTATGTAGGTACTGTTTATTCATTTGGTGATAAATTCAATATAACTTGCGATTAATATGTATAGTATAGTTAATAAATAACAATGTTCCCATTTTTATTTTATTTTTTCAAGTTCCTGAATATTCATTAGCTAGAAAATTGTAATATTTAATATTATTATTGAATCATTATCAGGAAAATAAGTTTATATAATAAGTGTTCGTTTCGTGTACCATTTTAAAGAAACGGGCACCTATTCTTTTATGTTATGTAGGTCACTGTAAAAATATGCAACTTAAAAAATAATATATGTAGTTACTCTTTTATTTACATTTCAAAAGATTGTATTCATTATAAAGATTTATCAGAGGATACTGTCGAGATTATGTTCATCCACTACTCTATAAACCCTAAATCCATCACAAGGAATAGGTAAGCACGAAGTTTTAAATCACAAAAGTATACGAATTTAACCAACTTAATAGACAATTTTATTTTATGAATGTTGTGTATTTAAAATTGAAACACATAAATCTTAAACAAACAAGTAGTAATTAACAAACATTAAAAAAAAAAAAAATTAAAATTAAATAAGAATGTCTGCTATGTTTTACTCGTGTATAAAAATTTAGTTCAATCAATTTCCTTATCTAATTTAATTGACCTGTCGTACAGATTATACTGTGAATTCTTTTCGAGTCCTTTTTCATTGTGACGTCCTTGCAACACTTCCAGCTTAAACTGAATTCCACCGTTTAGTTAAACGAAAATAGTTAAATTTAAATTGACTGAATTTAATCTGGCATTTTAAGAATCATATATATTATTGTTTACAATGAAATTTGACACATATCACGGAGTATCGTGTAGTTTTGTAAATTAATATTTGATGAAGTAATCAATGCATAATATTGATAAATGTTTTCGTGAATTATTCGAAACAGTATATACGATACATATTTGTCTTATTAAAAAAACCTTTTCGAAATGCTAAATTCTAAATTGAAAAAAAAAATATATATATATATCCCTTTTATTAGGATTTTATTTTCTATGTTTTTTTTGTATGTGTCTCACTACATTTAGTTATTATTTTAGAAATAACTGTAAAAATACATTAAAAAAAATGATTGTTGTGTGTAATATATATTTTAAAATATGTTATGTAATTGGATAATATAAATAAATGTAAATATATTTTAATCGCTATTCTAAAATTTGAGGAAATAGATTTATTTTTCACTGTTGACTATATGCAACAGAGGCCACTTTTGGCTATCAACTGGCGACTCACAAACCGCACGTAACTCGCGTCTTATTAACAAAAACAAAAAAGTACTTAAATTATTGTGAAGTGTTTAAGCACAACAGCACTTTTCAACACACAATAAAAAACGTAATGTAACCTTTGTACACGGTAATGACCATTTTGAAATAGACCCGGCGAAGCCGGCTCATTCAGTTAGTATTTGTGTATACAGATAATACGTCTACTTATTATCTTAGATGTATATTTTACCTGTTGTTTTATCGTTTGGAAAACGACGAGAAAACGGAATGATATAAAAGCGGCGTAGTGAAACTTTCAATAACTGTGTGCTCACGGCATCCGTGTGCTTTTATAACAATTGATTTTCGATGCCAGATCATTTTGTGGAAATACTGAAAATATTTTACACAACTCAGACATAAGACCTGTCATATTTTACTTCGTCTTTATATATCGTAATTTCAAAGTCGTTTTATAGTCTTTCCGTCAAATATTCCTCGCTAAGCTCTACCTTGTTTATTGCCAGCACACGAAAAATGTATTATATTGAAATTCCAGTGAGAATATTTTCAATGTAAACGTCTACTTTATTTACCTAATTTACCATGCGAGGCGACGTTTGATTTGTAACTATTCTACACTCTTATACTTCTTACTAAGTATACTTAGTAAGAATATTTTCCAATTTGAAAATAAACGTCGTTTGTTAGTAGTGACATTGTCTATTTTGGTCACATCGTATTAATATATATCGTTTAGGATTTTTCTTTTTACATTTTCATACATATTATTTTTATTTTGAGTTGTATAATTGAGAAAAATGTAATATTCGTTATAACATTATATTTTATATTTTTATTTTGTATCAATGTAGCAATCTACGATACAATATCATATGTATATGAACATTTACAACTAATGAAACAATGTATATGTTGTTTAATTTAATATTATGCCGTATTCTTCGACAGTTTAATTTCGAAAAGTTTTCAGTATAACTTTTTTTAAATAGGTAGTACCATAACATTTATTATAGCATTTATTTTCATTAATGACATTTTTCGAATTCAAAATCCACGATTCAACTACCTACCTACATCTTTTGTTTTATAATTAAGTACTCGACTAAGATTAACATCATTGCCGAGTACTCAACATGTTTTTTCCTTGTTAGTCTTACAATTAATTTCGAGTATTAAAGTTTATGTGATTTTGAATTGAGTATTTGCAATGAAAAATGTGTTTTGTATTGATACGCATTAGGAATGAATTTATTTTGTAAAGGTAATAACCACTAATAACCGATGTTTTTATAAACGTAATAAATGGTTGAATTGTTCAATTCAACATAGAGTTCAATCGGTACATAAATTAATAAAAATTAATCATAATAAATTTACCTAACTTCAATTTATTACGTATTATATGATTTTTTTTAGCTAAAAAATTAAATTTTACATAAAAAATAACAACATCATGAGTTATGTTATAGGATATCAGTTAATTTAGTAAATAGTGCAATTTTACTATTTTATGTTGGTTTATTACTCCTCTGGTTTTTTTTTTTTTTTAAATATATAATATACCGAATATACCTTCAATACCAAACAACGTAATAATGTATTCCAATGTAACTGCAATATAATTGATTACACAATATTGCACGTCATAAATAATAAGTTTGATAAACGAAAATTGAACTCTTCGAACTCGTCAAATAAAAACGAAACCAACCATTGGCATAAAATAAATTGACAACTTTGAGAGTAAAATTCTTAAGTTTAGTTTTTTTATGCCTATATAGTTCGCGTGTATTTGAATACCTTTTAAATTTAAAAATGTAATTTTAATCAGTTCAATTTTCATAAAAAGAAATAAAAGTTGATTTTTGTGTTTGTTCTTATATTAAAATTATACTGACTCAAAACTATTCATTTATTATAACTGAATATTTTCGTTCCATAAACTGTCCAAATGATGTAAGCATAAACACGATAATCTTTCAAAAAGTTTTAAAAAAAATGAAATTGATGAAACTATTTTTCAAACATCATAATATATAATATACATATCTATACTTAAAGCTCGTAGATTTCGCAATTGATAAAATGAAAGAAAAATAAAAATATTGAGTGAAGTGCAAAACATGTTCCTTTCAATAATTTGATGTGTATTCTGAAAGGAATGGACGTGGGACTGCTGAGCTAACAGTGGTCAAAAAGAAATGTTTATTTTCATTTACATTGTCAATTGTTTTTGTAATTAATTGTAAAACTAAATCAACAAGCCAAGCTCAGAATACAATTACGATCAAATTTCTTTATTTGAATTTGTGATTCGTTAAAAGGTTAGGTTACACGAACAAAGGATATATATATAATTGATTTTAAAACAAAGTAATTGAATTCATCAGAGGATTAAGAGGAACGAATAGTAAAAATTATTTATGCCTTGAAGTTCTTCATTGACTTCGCATTTATACTGTCAATAATAATACGTTTATTGCATCCTCATCACATTTAATTTCATATTCATCAAAATAGACTATAGAGATATGTTTGATGCAAATAATTGTTATCAATGGGCACTTATAAAAATTATATTTTATCCATTGTTTAAGTTAATAGCAAATAAATACGTTAAAAATCAATGCAAATAAAATTATTGTATTTTCTTTTTATGCTATTATAAAATGGTTCATTACCGTAAAAAAGGAAAAGTTTTTCCAACGGCATAATTTTGATGTGTAAGAAAACTTGTCTTAACTGGTGTTTTGATGATGAATTGAACGATCTCAATAGCTTTCAACCACATCTCAAATGAAAAAATAATTGCCCTCATTAATATGTCGCTATAAGCACGTGCACGTTAGCCAAATTTCAATGTCTCTTGAAAAAATATTGAATTTTCCAAAAATGTTACTAAATATATTTGAATTATATTACTTATAAAACTGTAACTAAAATAATTCAATGAAATAAATTTAAGGTGTATATTTCAATTATGGTTACATCCTTTAGAAATGCATGTCTATTTTATAGAACAAATAGAAACAAATTAACTATCAACAAGAAATAGTGATGTAGCTATGTAAACAGTACAATTTTGAACGTCTGGAAGTCATTTCCAGACGCATGTAACTTTTTTTTGTTTTTAGGATAGACTAATTTTTTTGGGAGGAGCATATGAACGGTTCTTATTGCCTAGAAAAATATTTGTCACCCTCAGTATATAATTTCAAATTGAACAGCTACGATTATTGACTTTTCCAGTTTTAGAACTTACGATTAGAAAACTATTAGAGTGTATATCTGTTAATTTATCAAAACCCCAATGACAGTAGAACAGTAGAACAGAATGTTCTCTCTCTCTCTCTCTCTCTCTCTCTCTCTCTCTTTTCTATCTTTCCTCGACTAAGTCACGAAAACGAATTCGTAACAGAGGGTCCTTCTCATATTTATATTACAACACAATAATGACGACAAACATTAATAACGATAGCAATGAACAGCTCATTTTTAGACAAAGGCGATTATGAATTTACCTTTATATATATATATATTATATTATATATAAGTAATTTGTATAAAAGTATTGAAAAGCTATCGACTGCTTATATATTGTCTAAGATCGACTTTTCGTGCGTGTCATGACCTGGTCGTATGGCGGTGGATGACTCGAAAAAGAGTATATAATATAATGATCCTGCGCCGCCGCCATTTCAATCGACATAACTCACGTCATTGGTATGTTTTTAATTACGGAACGTCTGAAACTTTCAAACTCGTTCGGTTATTTATTACAAAATTACACCACTTCTCCTCGGTCTTGAAAATTAATGTCTCTACCCCGTCCTTCACCTTTGTGATGTGTCGACGTTCCTATAAATATGGAGTGTGCCAAAGTCCACTATCGCAACTTGTTTCTGGTACCTATGGTATCTACACAATACACACATGTTCATATATAGTTTGTAGAGTCTAAAATATATAAATATTAAACACCCTACCTTCTCGGTGGAACTGAGAAAATGTTTTCAGTTAACGTTAAGACAGTACTTAACCTTTATAAAATATTTGCCGAGGTATTTTGACGTACCGTTATTTGCAGTCCGTACGTTATAAGTACAAGCATTTTTATCGTCTCTAATAGGATTATTTCTTCAAACGACTAAAAACCTTACTAGATCCATTGGTTATGTATATATGTAATCAATGCTATGTATGTTTTAATTCAAGTTTTCTCATAATTTTTAAATTTGTCATTTAGTTTGATTAGTTTAAAAAAAACTATCATTTTTATAATCTAAAGACAAATTATTCAATTATTATTGTAAATACTGTCATCATCATATATTGAATTATTATATTGAAATAAATATAATACATAACACAAAAAACACTATTATTTTCAATAATAAATCAATCAAAATTATTCTAAACATACCAGTTTATTATAATAGTCTGTATATTTAAAAAATATGCTATACGTTTGCTTATAAATTTGTGTTTCGTTGACAAACTTGTTAAAATCTTTTTCCTCGAAGAATCAATGATAGGCTTACAGTTTTACCTGAATTATTCGATGCAGGTTAATTTAAATATATAATAAACGTTTGTGGGTGTACTGAGAATATTATTAATTTTACATTGGTCAGTTTGAATATCTAAGTAAAAGTTTAATGTAGCCGAAAAAAAAAATGTGGTCGATAAAAAGTTCAAGTCTACTTATAAGTAGTTTCATAAATGTAAATAATTACATCATTATGAATGATAAATAAATAAATTTTATACGTATGTATAATCCTTTATGATTTTTCACTTATGACTTTGTACGAAATATATCCAATCGTATATACTTGAAATGAAAAAAATGCAAAAGTTTCTTACCTCAGATAGGAAAGTTCGATAGTCTGTAACTAAACTTTTTAAATTCTTATCATCACTCTAAAGCACATTTAAATGAATATGACATTAACGTATAGGAAATAATACTTAAAGTTTTCATAACTGAATGAAAGTAGTATAATTAATGAAGTATCAAATCTAATACAACGGTTTTTGGTGATCGAATAATACACTACAATATACAATATACTATCTTTGTTGTGTACAAGAATAACCACTGAGATTAAATTCTTAATCTAATTTCAGTGTGTGCACTTTGATCTACTTTTAAAACTTTCACCTACACCAACGTGTATAATTCATATTTACAATAAGCTTTATGTATAAAAAAATAATAATAATAAATAAACGCTAACTGTGGGTTGACAGAAAATCAATGTTTTTGAGTGTGGTTATATTATTTAAACTAACATCAACTTATGAAACCTTTCTGTTACGTGTATTTAAACAATTGTATACAAGGCTCTTTGAATATTTATAACAAAAATTCGTAACTTTTAATGACATTGTATATTTTAGGATTCTTTTTGGTTATTATTTTGGTTATTAAAATCATTTCGTTGTGTAAACTGTTGAACGTAACAAAACAAAAAAAAAATAAATAAATAAATATATATATATGTATATATATATATATATATATATATATATATAATTTGTTTTATAGGTATATCTTTATAATAGTAACTGATGTTATAATTTGATAATATCATCATACACTTGAATCATCTGATTTATTAATACGTATTCAATGGTTATAGTGTCAGATTACATTATTTATTTATATTTAATTCGTTAAAATATAACAGTGTGTAATTAAAACAGCTTAAGGTGTTCATTTCAAGTTAGGAACTTACAGTTAAATCACAATTTGAACATGTGTTATTGATTAACAAAAATATTTTTTGGAGAAAATCGCATAATTTTTCAGATTTATATTATACCAATAAATGATCATAGGCAATATTTATTCACATCTATACCTACGGTAAAATTGTAAAATACATATAACATCACACAAACAATTTAATTTTAAAAACGAATAATAATTTGTTGAAATTTTGTCAAGGCACTTCAATTTGAATACGTTTAAAGAAATTACATTATTATTATTATCATTGTTTTTTATTATTATTAAAATAAATCATATTATGTACACGTAATATTTTTACAATAAGCAAATATAATTAAAAGATAACGAGAAATTCGAGGGAAAAAACATGTGCGGAGATGTCGTCCATTGATAGAACCCCGTACCTACTTATAATAACAATTATTATTATTACTATAATAATAGATACATTATGTGAGCTTAAAATGCATACTTGTATAGGAAAACAATATTATGGATTAAAAATATATGATATTATGCAATGTTACTATATACTTTAAAAGGATATTAAAATTTCTCATAGTTATTAGTCTTCATTAATTTAAGGTAAATGTAAAATAACAATTTTCAATGTTATTAGTGTTAATATAAATAATAATATTATTTGGTTATCGTTTTATTTTTATTTTTATTTTTTTTTCAGTAACTATCAAGTTCAAGTACCTATCCATGATTAAATATTTTCATTTCATTATTGTTTCCAGTATTACAGTTAGTAATTTAGTAAATTTTAATAAACATGAACATTTACATAAATGATTACTAACGGATAAAAGAGCTTTAAACCAAATTCCAAAATCAATATTAAAATGTTATACTTGTAAACATTGCTCACCGGAGTAGAACGAAATACACTCTCAGTAAAATATTAACTGTCGGTAACACACAATACAAAATTGGCAATGCGAGCATTACCATTAAAAACTATAATTTATTATAACAACTCTTGTCTCTGAAGTTTAAGTTCTCGTGAGCACTTCATTTAGAAAATTACCTACTCAGAAGCACCCAAATTCAGAGCTGATAAAAATGATTTTGTAACAAAATTTATAATTTAGATTTAATTATTTTCGTGGAATAATATTATAATGTTACGGAGAATATTGTATACATGTATACCTAACAATAAGCAAATTGTATACATCAGCCATGATTTAAACCATAATATATTATGTTCAATCAAGTAATTGAATAAGTTAGGAGGTTGATTTCGTTTAGAAAAGAATGTGATGTATATCGAAAAAACCTTTGAAATGAACTCTGTAAAAATAAGCCTCAAAACTTACATGCTATCAACTCTGTTACCCAATGTTATTAAAAAACAGAATTTATTAATTTTAACGAAAAAACATACATAAATTCTGTATACCATAACTTATAAGTTCGAAATAAATGTTCAAATTTAACGATAATTTTCTGATTCTTTAAATAGACAGTGTTAATATAATATATGTTTTTTATGTAGTCATCGTGTTAAAACAGTTACAAACGTATTATTCTGTAATATACATAAAATATGTAGTTAGCCATAGGCTATTAATGTCTAATTTTATTAATAAAAATAAAATTAAAAATAATTTTAATGACTTATGTCGACACTCATGTATAGTAGTAATATTTTATCCTATAATATTATACAGAATATTGAAAACGATATTAGAAATAAACCAAAAAACGAGGTATTTTCAAAGTTATATTTTTAACCCAAAAGTTGTCGATTTATTTTTGAAACTTTTAAAAATATGAAATAATATATCATTGATTTATAGTGAAAATGTCGAGTGTCTAGCAACGTAGATAAACAAATTCCCAGTAACAATAATTTTGCGTATGGAAATTCTAAACCGGATCTCAAGACACATCCGATGAATCGTTTGACAACGGAAAATCGTCATAATATCGTTCATAAAAAGAAATTATGTTGAATTAACGTTTTATTTCCAGACAACTTCAAGTAAAACGATACTAATCCTTTTCACGAATGAAATTTCTAGAACCGTTTGGAAAAATATTCACGATTAAAACGCGTAGTTAGTCTTATTATGTGCATTTTGAAAAATAAAATAAAAACGTTGACAGAATAAAATCTTGTAAATAGTCGAATTCGTAACGGAATAATTGTTTGTAGTGGCACGACGCCGGGCGAGATGCTTTTAATTAACATGTTGTGAAATAGCACTGGAAAGTTTTAAAACCGCTTTTACCACCGAGTTCCCGAAACTTCTACTACGATCCAGTAAACCTCTGGGCCATGTTATAAGTTAATATACCGTGTGTTTGTTTACCTCGAGGTTAGTCCGTGTATAAACGGAATAGTCAGTCGGGGGCACTGCGGAAGAAGTATTCTGCATTTAGCATCCGTCTCTGTAGTATACACATTGTAAAAGAACTGCCCGGGGTCGCGGATTCCCCAAATCTTGGATCTAGTTAAGCCTATGTTGACATTGACTCGACTGTGAAGTTTAATCCCCATGCGAGTGGTTTAGCTTACAGCATTAGTATAACATAGTTGATGATGATGACAAATACTCGCTGCACGCGGCATTACGCTATTATCTTCCTTATACATTTATTTTGTATATCCATTAGATTATATACGCCATACTTATTTACGATTAAAGCCCTCGCGAAACGCGCATTAAAATGAAAGTTCACGTGTAATACAAATCGATATCACGTTTTATTGAAATTCGCGTTATTTTTTTCTCCTCTCGTGTGTTCGATGTGTCGACGTAATAACTATAGTGATATATTTTTGAAAACGTCAGTGTAAATAATTCAAAAAAAAAAAAAAATCAAATCCACGGCGTTTTTTCGCATGCGATCGAACCGTTAATCAATACGATGCACACGGATTTATTTCATTGATACCGGGATTTTCGTTTACATTGGTGCCGGTCGTATGTTGTCGTCCAGAGAGACGGTGTTTCGAGTGTCCGTTTTTAGTCGATAATATATTGCGCGCACACTTCCATATAATAACAATGGTTCAATTTCCAGTACAAACACGAACGGAATTATTTGGCATTATCGGAGAGTTGTTGTTCCGGCGAACGATTCGTTTCGTTAAAATCATTGTGTATCGCGGCGATTGTGTACGGCGAACACGTACTCGGAGAAAATTACGATTCGACGGCATGCAGTGGTCGCCGCCGTATCGATCAATCGATCAAAAACGAGTTGTGTACCGCGGTCGACGGAATCGTGTCCGTGGAAAACGGTGCCGGAATTCAGAGGAGCGGCATTCGTCCGTGCAATGGCAATTTTCGCAATTTCGGTTTACCGCGTACCTGAAAAAAAACAATGGAAATGTGGACCTGGAGAAGATTACTTCGTATTAGTTGGACTGAAAGAAAGAGCAACGAAGAAATTCTCCGAGTAGTAGAGGAGAAGAGAGTTTTACTATCCATCATTAGATCAAGAAGCGGAAAACTTATAGGACACATAATCAGACATAACCCCTTCATAACCTAACCATAATAGAAGGAAGAATCAAGGGACGCAAAGGAAGAGGAAGACCGAGTAAGACATTCATAGGAGAGATGATAGGAATGGCTGGATGTTACGGGTATTCGCATATGAAGACTCTGGGGCATTGAAGAGACAGGAGTATTTTCTAACTATCACCAGTCATTTAGAAGACGTATCCGAAACGGCACAGATTTCCGCGGGCACGCGGTTTCGACCGGACGACTATATTATTTTCTTCTCGGACCGAAAACGATAAAAATAAATGGCCGGGGAAACGGCCGCGGCTCTAAACGGAATTCTCGTCGGGGCGGCTCGCGTGGTGTCGTCACGTCGCAGTGGCGTGAAACCAAAAGGGGGCGGCGGCCTCGAGTTCGCCTTGTCACGCTAGATAAAGAACGTTCCGGGCAGCTCGTCGCCGCCCACGCCCCCCCGCGAGATGTGCCCTGGCGGCGGCGGCGGCGGTGGCGACGGCGGCGACGGCGGACGCGTCTGATTCACTTTTTACTCTAACGCGCCTAATGACCCAAGTGCACCGGCATTATGTCATGACACGTTTTGCGGTTCATTCCAGCCGTCGCGTCGCCCAGTAAATGATTTTCGTCGTATTTTTCGCTCTACTGTATACCGTCGGCGGCGGCCAACGTTCGGCGGGGCGAAAAAAAAACGCGTCGCTCAATATTAATCACGTCCGCGTCGCGTCTGTTATCACATCCGTAATAGCGCGCGCCAGCGGCGAATTAAGAAATTTGCCGCCTACAAGCAAAAAGAAATTTGCCGCCCGCTCATTTTTATAAGTTATTTTATAACCAGCAAAATACGTTATTTAGCAAAGTGTATTCATAGAATAATTTTTTATTATTTAAAAATACTAAAAAAAAAAATAACATCTAAACATAAAAAATATAAATATTAAACTATGTACATTATTAAAAAAGTTTTCTTCGACTTTTTATGCTTGCAAATTCTTCTATTATTTCATTAAAATGTATTTTTGACAATAATTCCGCTTCGATACTTAGTAAGGCAAATGAATTTAAACGATTTTCGCCACTGGAAGATCTTAAAAATGTCTTAATTCTTTTAAGACACGAAAAATACCTTTCTGCCGAACAGTTCGTAACCGCCAGGAAAATATTCTTAGAGCAATACTCACATTCGGAAATATTTCTTCCAATTCCTGGTTTCAGATAAATGTAAATAAACTTTGGCCAGGTTGCTTTTTCTCAATTGTTTTATGAATATACATCTTAAAATGTATGCATTCTTGTGTAAAAGTGTTTTCATCAATGTCTATTTCGTAAAATTGTTTGAGTCTTTCGGCCCCTCAAACAATATCATCATACTATATCAGTACTAGGTAATTGATTCGTTATCTATGTTAATCAAAAAATTGAATTTTTCGTAAATTTATGCATATCCAGAATGTTTCATTTCTAGTTGCTGCCTGATTTTATCCAACGTGGCAAAATAAATAATTTGTTATTTCTTACACGCGCATTAATTAGCGTGAAAAACGGCCAAACGACTGTTACAAAAATTACTGTTGCGCGAAAAGCAGTGTTGTCGTGACGTGTGTATATGGTGCCGGTATTATTATCACGTGGTGGTACCACCCACCACTTGCCCGACTCGAGATAATTGCACACTTAAAAACTTTGACGCTTCCAACTGCACGGCGAGTTGTGACGGAGGATCGGTATATGAGTGGTATAAACGCGTGCCCCGTCCACCTTGTATAGTGGGCAAGTCGCGTCCTCGAAAAGGGTGTTGATGAGTCGCGTGTCCGGCCGAATCGAAAGTGACGTTTTTATTGTACACCTGCGTCCCGTAGTAACACTCAATGTCGATAGCGAGCGATAACCGTAGTTCTGTTTAGGAGGTACCTGTTCGATAATATCGATAATAATAATAATAATAATCAAAATTAAATCAAAGGGTCACTTGCGTCCAATATTTCGGAACGCAAAATAACTTGCGGAAAAATTGAACAATCCACAACTTGGTATCTGGGACGAAATCAGTTCATCTCCATGTTTCAAGTGTTTTTATTTTTTTCTTAGATTTATTGTTATTATTATTATTATTATTATTATTATTATTATTTATTTTTTTTTTTTGATTACCTACGAATTACGATATACTACTATATTAGAGCGTAATATTGATGTCGTGGTCAGTGTTTATGTCATCCAATAATGGAAGTTTGCCACGGAATATGTTTCGTTGTATTTGCTTGGTCGTGAAATATTCAATTTCCACGTAGTTATTAACAATATGCAGCAGCGGTACTGGTAAATTCACATTTCAATATAATTTTCGTGTTCAAAATGTCGTCGATGTCATAGCGTGGTCTCTATTTTTACGTACAGTATAATAAACTTTGTGTAGCACGGAAAAATAAGTTTAAAGCCTATTTATACCTCCTTTATTGAATACACAATATCATGTATTTAATTTTTTGTTGAATTTAAAATTCAACATTGAAATAAAGAATACTTTTACTTAAAATGTAATAAAATATTGCCGGCTTAACGTTACATAAAATAGACTTTTAGAGAGAGGAGTGGGAATTTGATTGAGTTCAATTCATTATTACATATTATTAAATAGGATTTGAAGATTTTTGAAGATTTCAGTTTCTTCAAATCAAAAAAGCTGTGCGTAGTACAACATGTTAGAAAAAATAGTGATTACACTATAAAACGTTTTGTTCAAAATGACCAATATGTACAAATAGTCTAAAGTAACTGTATCGATATGACATATGACGAGTTTCTCGAAAATATAACACTGCGCTTTGTAGTAATTATGGTCGTGTTTGTTTGGTACGTGACGACTACATTCCAACGCACCGACAACGCGAAAAACTACAAAAAGTTTTAAACCTCCCGACCGTTAATATCGAAATTGTTTTAATCAGTCCTCAGTGTAGAAACCAGGAAAATTCGAAATACTGACGTGCACGTAAATATTGAATAATATGGATGGATTTTCTATGCAAAAAAAAAGTTTCTGGTTTTACATTTTACATCCATATTATAAAACGAGTTATGTACCCACCATACGTAATGAGTATT
This sequence comes from Therioaphis trifolii, assembly GCA_027580255.1. Lineage (NCBI taxonomy): Eukaryota > Metazoa > Arthropoda > Insecta > Hemiptera > Aphididae > Therioaphis > Therioaphis trifolii. The sequence continues at coordinate 10,917,907 of CM050409.1, read as the reverse complement.
ATAGTATGTGAATGTTTGCGTTGTAAAGAAAACGCCTTGATAGACAGACGTATCATTTCAGTTTTTCAATCGTTGATGCCATAAGTATGTTTATAGGCTTTTTGAAAACCATATCGAAACCAAAAATTGATAATTTATTAACTTTTTGAATATTCCTTTCCATTTACTATTTTCATTTAACGAAATTTATTCAATAAATACACAAATACATTATGTGTAAGAATATACTCACTTATTTTAAACTTACGTGAGATATATATGTTACGGGCAATATGTACAATTTGGGCATTATCTACAATGCCCGGGCATTATAGAAAATGCCCGGGTACTATAGAAAATGCCCGTCGTATATTGGGCAATGTAGACAATGATATATTATAATATAATGTTTTATTAGATTTTATTATTTTACTATACAGTAATTTAATTAATTCATAAATAATTAGAGTACTAATTAGATACTTATAAGATTTTATTATTAGATAATTATTATAATATATTTGTACAATAAATTTATATTACTGTAAATTATTGTTTTTCATTTATTGTCGCATGTACTGCTTCCGTGGCATTTTGATGTGCCAAGTCGTTCCACTGCTTTGCATTTGCACTTCCTTGTTTTGCACTTTTGTGAACACGTACATCATTCGTATCCCTGACCACCCAAAATAGATAATTTCCGTGCGGCCTCTCAGAGTGAAATTTTTGTTTGTGGCACATCCTTAACTTCCAAAAATTTTTCTTTGCAAATCACAAACTGATTTCTGCTGTAAAAAGTTGACAGACGGCCTTCTTTAGTCCCTATTTCGTACATATTATCTTTTTATATATCATTGTCTATATTGCCCAATATTCGACGGGCATTTTCTATAGTGCCCGGGCATTTTCTATAATGCCCAAATTATACATATTGCCCGTAACATATATATATATATATATATATATACATAAAACTATAACATTTTAGTCATCATGAAACAAGTTAAATATTTTTTTATTATTTACATGAATGGATATCTTTATCTTCGATCTTTTGATTCACTTTGAGATTAATTTTTATTTAAAGATATGTGTCCCATTTTACCATTTCAGAAAAATGCAATTGAAAAATATTTAAAATCAAAACACTGACTCAATATCTGATTACAAACACTTATGATCGGCACCTTGTTCAATTTTTAACAGCCCTTAGAGAACGTCTAAGAAAAAAATTAGCACAAATGCACATGTAGAACCATATATTCCTTGAATGAGGCGCTTGCTGTGAGATTTTCACTGCAATATGGTAGCAAGTACACATTATTTTGCCATAACTAATAAATATATTTTTTGAAATTATCAAACTGAAAACGATAAGATAATATTGTTTCCTAGAGTTGAATGTTAGTTTCAAATGTACCTTCAGAACTATAAATGAGTATTGATTTAATGTATTTTTTTTTCTGTCCCTAGGTCGTTACGTTCAATTAGAAAGAATGCTCTCGTTGTACTTGTCGCTTTAGTAAGGAAAAGGTAATCAATTTCTTTGCACTTATACTTTAATTCGACGGGAAATGATGCGAAACCTCATTGGTTGATAGAGTAAATCGTATATTTTTTTTTTTCAGCTTTGTGGTAAAGAACGAAAAAGACGTTACGTCCATTTTAACCAACGGATTTAATAAGGTATGTTGCTTATCTATATTTATATATACACAACTGTTATACGCTATTCCTACTAAATTGCTTAAACGCACACTTTAATCGTATTAACAACGATATAAAGTTTAGTTTGCAATGAAACTAAACCCGAGAAATTTTCAACTGTATGTGATGCATACAATATAGACACGTAACAGATATAAGTGTCATAGGTATGTCGTATGTATATTAAAAATCTCCCCCGAGACGCCCTTAAATATTGTATGTATAATCATCGTTTCACTCCACGTCGATGATCGATCACTATAGCGGCCCACATTGAAATAATAATAATAATAATAATAATAATAATAAATGATGTCGTTGGGTGACGTAAACGACAAAAATAATACAGAGATGTTTTGGATACCTACCTATAATACTCTCTACTCCTCGAAATACGCCTGGACAGAGACCCCTTTAATATTATACATTTAGAATCATTAAGCGATCAATATTTCACTATCTCCTACCGTAGACTATAAATAAAATACAATGGCATTTTTATTTAATTAGGAGAAAAACAAATTCTATTTCCAATATCAATACTAATATTAATAATAGATTGTTTTTTATAAGAAATCGTTTTGGTTATTTTAAATTGACAGATTTAAGATTTAAAGATAGACAAATTTAAAAACCGATTATAAAAACAGAAAAAAAAACTTATTTTTTCGAAGTATAATTTATTTTTTAATTCACTTTTCCTTTCGATGAAAGGATATTATTTTATGTTATTTACACATATGAATTTTATATACATAAACGGTATTGATTAAAATTACACCATTAAATTAATTAAAAACTCGAAAAAGCAACTTAAAAAAAAATGGTTTTAATTAATGATTCGATGTTATTTTCATAATTTTAGCAATACAATAATTATACTTCTTCTGTACTCTTGGATAATTCTTCATTTTCTTGTTACATATTATATGACATGCTTTACGCATATAAAATCTTTGATCTTTTATAATATTATTTTGTTAAAATATTAATAAAGCACAAAAGACTGAAATCTGTTTTTGATTTACAATCATAGATATGATAAGAATAACTTAATCAAAATATAAAATAAAAATAATTATTAAATCTTTTTATTAAATATAATATAAAAACTTATTTCAATTTTCGTAAAAACTTATACAAAACAATTATTTATTACTAAATGCTGTTATTGAAGTCTTTTACGTTTGTATCTAATGCTCATCTTATATATTAATTATTCTCACTCTACCTTCTTTAAAGACATATTTCTCTCTTTTAATCATAAAAAAACAGTGATTTTCATTCTTGAATATCGTTAGAAACTTTTTTTTTTATATGATCAGTGATTGTTTTGAAAATAAATTTATTGACTGCGAAAAAAGAAAAACTCTAAAAGAGCACAAATAATTTAGTTCTCAATAAAAATTTGGAAAAGATAGACGTAGTAAATCATTTTTTATCACTCTTTTTTGGTTTTATTCGGAAGCAATGATCTGTCCATTCATTTATTATTTACGCTTTGTAAAATACAATTTCGCAATGAAAAAATTGCATATTACAAATGCGTAACATAAAACAATCACTTACAAATTTTGTTACTCAGTTAAAATAAAACCAAAATCGCTTTCATTTTGATCTGCATATCGATGTATTATCATAACATAATTATTTATTTTATTTTTTATATGTGTATTTGTATAAAATAACAAATTATGGTACAGGTATTTTCGAGTTTGTTACTTTGCAGGCTTATTATCATTTTAAATCGAGAATCGAGATACAATTCACAAGTTTTGATTGACATGTTGTATATTAGGACTATAAGATATCAATGTATTACCATAGTTTTTTTCACAAATACAATAAAATATCTACTTGTGGATTAATAAGTCTAAAACAAAATTAAAAAAATGTTCTTTCAAATAATATGTGAGATATTTCAACCACTAACCCCAAAAGTAAATAATACCTAAGTCATTTTGAACCTTTCAAGAAAACAAAGATAACTCATGAATTTACCAACACCTTTATTTTACTTCTTTTCAGTGTCTGACACTGATACAAAAATAATAGAAATATCGAGACGGAAAGTTAGTTCAATGGTTGAGTCATAAATTCAAAGGACGTTCCAAATACCAATCCAGTATACCTAATGATATTTTAGGTCATTTTAACAATTTATTACTATGTCCTACAAATTAAAAACAGACTCATTTTACATATGATTCTATTAAAATATATTTTAAAATATGGAGGTTTTTTTTTACTACGTTATTAAAGTATTTTTATAAAAAACTGTAACGTAAAATTTTTTTAAATTTAAATTTATTAACATTTATCATAATATTGAATTATTTTCAAACCTTTCTTTTATATTCTGAGTGAAATGAAGAATGTATTGATCCTACAATGACGCGTTTTTTTTTTTGTATATTATGTAATCACTATTTAGGTAGTAATTTTTTTCATAGATCAGAAATTTAATCTTTTTGGTACTTTAAAAGCGTCATTTTGCTCTATTATAATTAGTTGTTCCGATCACTTGAAAAAACTACCGAAAAATCGAGTAAAATTTGGTGTCGATAGGATTTTTTATAAAATCTATTTATATTAAAATTTAAATATAAACCACAAATAATGGTAATAGACATTAGAAATTTTCATCAAATACTCGTATTAACGATAGTGTTTTTTAGACTGAAAAAAAATCAACCAATTCCTGACTAAATTTAGAACACATTTAAATTGTTGGAAATATTTCATTTTTTAGAAGTTTTTGTCCATCTGTATTTTAAATCCTTGATATAAAGATCAGTCAATTCAATATCATCTTACTCATCATTTGACCAAACAGAACGAAATAAGTTTAAAAATCGTTTGTTGAGATTATATATATATATATATATATATATATATATATATATATATATATATATATATATATATATATATATATATATAAATCATTATGAAAATCATTGATTGGTTGTAAATTATTGATATTTCTCAAGAACGATTTAAAAAAATTTAGAATTACTAATCCGTTAAACATTTTCTTCAACCAGTTAGATCTCTACATATGTTTCTATCTATAGTTGAAGTTATATAAAGATTAACTCAATAAATAATTTTTACCCGAAATTAATATTGTAATTACGGTTCAAATAACACTTTTTACACGAAATTTCAAATTTTTACATTCAGAGTGAAGCAAAGGATCTTATGATTCTACAATGATGTGTTTATACGTATATTTTTTTTTTTGTCTGCGGACTCTTTTTAGGGTAGTCGACTTTGTCTAAAAGTTTTATTTAGCTATCCTATGGGTCATACATTTCATCTAGATAGTACTTTAGAAAAGTAATTTTTCTCTATTCTCGATATAGTTTTTCTAGGTGTGGAAAAAACTGCCGAAAAACCGAGTAAAAACAGTAAGCTTTGCCGTAAACGACACTTTCACTTAATCGATTTGTCATTTAGTCATCACTCGGAAAGTAGTATTGCTGGAATCTTGCCATTTTCACCATACATTAATGGCGTATTAATACACGTAAAACATTTTTTTTTAATTGAAAACTTTTAGGCTAAAATAGAATTTTGAAAATACCTTCTTTTGTTGAAGTTTATCTTTTGTAACATTTTTAATATTTGACAAAAATTTCTGAAAATTTAATATGACCGTATATCATACACTTAATTAAAGAAAAAAATTTCAAAAATAGTGACACAGGATATTTTTTATATGCGCTGAAATAAATATAATTTATTAAATTATATGATTTTTACGGAATAGACTGTTTTCAAATCAATTTTTAAATTTCAAATGTGTGCAAAATTATTAGATCTATGAATACAGATAAAACGATGTAATTTGAAACTTTTGGTAAAAAAAACCTATCAAGAATCAGACTAAAAATAGATAAAAAATATAAACGGTATATTTTTATACCAACGATTTACTCAGAATCTTTCAATTAAAGAAATTATCGTTTCTTTACCATTATCTTGTCGGAGGAACGAAAAATATCTCGTGTTGCGAAGAAGGTACTTCCTTTTTTTTTTTAATTTTCATTTCACAAAATATGTAATTTTTGGATATACGATCTGACATTAGTTTGACAAGATTATTTATAATTAACCTTTGTTGAAAATTATTTTCAAATATATCAGCGAAAAAATTAAGTTTCTTTCGATTTCAATATTTCTTACTAAAACTCGAATTTACTGCTTTTAAACAACAATAATATTTCTATGTAAAATGACATTTTATCACATGTTCGTTATAAAATACACGTAGGTATGTATTAAAATCTGCTGAGGTCCCTAATGAAAAGAGTTATGTAATGATTATTATTTTTATTAAATTTTCATATTTAATGTAGATTAAATTGACTTGAATTGAATTTAATACAAATAATCCTCATAACATGTTTTTTCTATTTTTGAAAAGATTTATTAATAATTTATGTTGTATAATATATCAAGCGCACACAAAATATATAATATTTTATCGATAGCACAAGTATTTAAACTAATAAATTATGATTACAGATCATTGTGGAAACATGCAACAAGAACGTGTGGATCAAAGAGCTACAGCAATTAGAGAAAGAGGAAGTAACGTTGCGATCGATGTTAGCTCAACAAGACGTAGTGCTAGCTGCACTGGACAAGACTAAGGACCTGGTTATAATCACCGACCTCAAACACAGCATTCAAGTAAACATACGTTAAATTGCGGGATACTTTTTTTCAAACTTTCACTCCCTTCTATCTTCACGCTAGAGTTTTGTAAATGAACGATAATTTCGTTGCTTCGGTAAACATGTCAACAAATAGAGTACCTACGTCCCCCGGGTGTACACAATTCGCTTGTTTTTGGATCAGTGTTGTTCTATAAGGTCTACCAATAAACGTGAATCGGGTGGAAAAAAGCCCCATTTGGACGAGAGCAGGCTTTTAGGTTAAACCACGAAATTAAATTACCTCGTCCAAACTCCAATGATGACAGCATTATGAAAATACTTTACTGTTCAATATTTATGCGGTTTATTTTAATTGAAAATTTTTCAATTGACACATTCTATATAGCAACGAACTAACGACGGCCTGAGTGCATTATATTTGTTACACCGACAAAAATAATAATTACAACGAGAGTTCGTCGACTAGCTCTGACGAAATATTAAATAGCTGTTATCGGTGCTGTACTGTTTCCCCTCACGGTGATTACCGTTTCTGAGACTATAGTTCGCACGAACGATTAGTGTTTTCTATTTAGCTATACATTTCAAAAGTTTAAATCACTCGTGGAACGAAATAGTCACGGTGAAAAAGAAATTCAACGTAGATGTTTTAAACGAAATATTTAGAGACAAAACAAAAACGAAAGCTAAAAAATAACAAAAAGTTTCAAACACGTTTAAAGAAGTACTATGTTAATGATCCAATTAGTTGGTATTACTTTTAATTGTCACGTAGAGACGAAATTTTTTCAACGGCATCTCTACGCACTCGGCACTTCAAAGAGTACTAATCTCATAAAAAAAAAGAAAAAGAATTCCAAATTAAAGTTCAAAATGTCTACTATCTACGTGTCGCGCCCATAACAGTATTTGTAAAAAAGTGACTTCACGTTTATAATGAATACGTTCAAAAAGACCAAAAATTACATTTCCCACGACCGGTAGTGCGTGGACAAACATCGTTCTTACCTTTCATCGGACACCATTAGTTTTGTTCCGGAATAATTAATGAGATAGACAATAGGTGTCTACTAATGTTCGTGCGCCGAGATGTTTAGTATATATATCGTTGCTGTATTGACTTAAACGACACGTGATGTACGCATTTGTTTTATAAACTCGAAAAACCCGAGCACAGTGCACAATCTATTGGTACTGGTGTTGATTATTATGGAATACTGATACTATTTAGTATTTACATACTAATAAAATACACTTAACAATGTTGTTTTCCGAAATCATCTAGCAATAAGTATGTTTTTAAATGTAATGTACGCGTATCACAGTGTGTTGTACGCTGAAAGTAGGGCATTCGTTTTTCTTGTACGGATTTTACGATGCACAATAAAACCAAATTTCAAATGAAAATTTCGATGTTTTTCTCGATTTAACGATGTAAAAATAAAGGTCAAAAGTATATATTTTGCGTACATCAACTCATCAAATTAAAAATCGTATAAACGTTACAAACAGTTTCAATGATGAATTTCAAAACTATTAGGTATTATTGATACATACTAAATAAGCTACAATCAATAATATTATTTTCGTGTTATAATAATGTAGGACAGAAGTTTAGAAAATTGGATCATCACGAGATAAATAATATAATAATATTCAGTGAACCAATAAAACTCTTACTTAACCGTTTTTATTTGAAAAAATAATAAATGAATTTACGGCCTAACAGTTATAGTTGTTATATTTACTTTAACGTTTTTGAAAAAGGTTCTACGATTTTGTTTGTATTCCGCAATTTTCACTCGATATTGACGTACAACGGCCACTTTTGCTTTCTGGAAAAATCCAATTTTCCTTATCTCGTATTGGTGTGGTGTAGAAAAAATAATAACAAATAATGCTGCTGGTTTGCACTTCGAAACTTTTGACTCACGTAGGTTTCCCGAACCGTAGACAATTGTGCTAACACTTTTTCTTTTATTTAAAATCAACTATTTTACATTCTCAAACTATAAGCTTTTAGCATTGAAAATATTGACAACACTTGAATTTCAAAGACAATTTGGTTTTGATGGTTAAGCCGACTCATTCGGAAAAATATACGTCTATGTGTCACAACACACGCCAAATACAATTTTAACAGACAAAAACAATTTTATATACGAGTATAGTGTTTGCGAATACGGCGTAAACACACGTGTTCAACAAGTTCTTTAACTTTATCGAAATATAGGAACTTTTATATGAGTTTTAAAATACCAGAAATAGTACCTATTGTTAACAACTGAAAACAAACCGTATAAAGCGCAGTGAGACGTCCATACTTTATTATCAGAGTGAAAGGAATACAGCATTAGAGATGGAAAAAAAACAATGTTACTTACCAAAATTATATCTTTCGTACGTTTTACACATTTTCTATGCACATATTTAACTTTCTCGTGTCATAAATAATTTTGGTAAACATTCGTTAAAGTTTTTACGAGATAACTATTCCCTATACCTTCTGTATTATTCGGTCACAATAAATGAAAAAAGTTACTTTTTTTATCGTTTTTTCGTTTTCTTTTTCCCCAGGGTAATCGCAGTTTATATTACACATGGTGGAAACAACGTTGTTTATATATGAAATCTACTCTTATCAAAACGTTATAACGTTTTCGTGTTTTCGAGTATTGAAAAATGTATTTTGTACTACTTTACTAGGACATCATGTCATAATTTGAATATCTATTACTAATTTACCCAAAATATATCTGTATATATATATACATATCATTAATAATAGGTAATCTGCACATGATAATATATTAACAAATAGATAATCTGCAAATATCGCATAAATAGTTAAACGATTTTTTTAATACCTAATACATTTTCTAATAAATTTAACTGAAGTGAACGTGTAAATAGTTATAGACTCTACATATGTGTAATTCTATTTTGCCTGTTAGAAACTAGAAATTAAAATAATTCAAAATCAATTTTATATAAAATTTTTCAGTTTTTGCCTGATCGACAATAAATCTATAATTATTCAACAAAATCGATTATTATTATTCAACTTTGATGAAAAACTAACTTAATAATAATCATGTTTAAAACTGTATTGACAAACGGTTGAATCGAGTACAATATTTTATACTCACACCTATTGTGTTCTTTGGTATATCCACAATGTAAGTTAAAAAGCGCGTACAGTTTTATAAAAACAATATGTACACGAAGATATATCTAGTAATAATATTTACTCAAATATAACCCGAACCTGTATATATTTCAAGAAATAAATAAATGAATAAATGCACTTGCGTACCGACGGGGGACCTGCCGGGAAATAAAATTCCCCCTAATAAAAAAAAAATGTGTAAAATGATTTTTACTATGGTATTGTTATTTTATATTTTTTATATTTATTATATCAATAATATTAATTGTTTTTAGGGGGTTGGTTGTCATAAAGTGTGCGTGCATCACTGCTCAAACGTAACAATTGATGTATGATAAATTGGTTAGATTTTAAAGAACATTTATCGTAAAAATCATATTTTACCATTTAAATATCTATTTATATAATAACTTCGAAAAACGTGTGTTTTGTTTAATGTATGATATATTGGCATGATGATTGAATTAAACTTTAAAAAAGCACAAACTTTTTTTCTAAATATTTTACTTCTAAAAAGAAATAGTTTTAATTTTTGAATACTAATTGTATTTAACTTATTAATTAGGGTCATTAAAAATGGTATATTCTGAACTTAAATATTTTATACCACGGCGTTATATAATTTCTATTCCCCATAACTATTCTAGTATTTTTATACTTCAGTAAAAATGTACAATGTATAATATAAATTATTCCCCATTTATCCTAACTTTTATAGAAAATTTCATGTTTATTATATGCTTTAAACATTATAATCACAATTATTATTTTTAACAATTGGAAATTGATGAGGATATTCAATATTCTATCCAAAATCAAGAATCATTTAAAAAAAAAAAAAAGAAAAAAAACGCTTAAACGCCAATGATTATACCATTTACTGGGTATTAATTAAATACTGATTCACATAATTATATCTATGCAATAATTAAACCACTCTATAAGCATGTAATTAGATTGTACTAGTGTTGTTTAATTATTTACAGTCAACACGTAATTTTAAAATGAAATATCATAATAATGGTTGACAGAATGATTTATGAACTTAAAGTTTTAAATATATTGTATAAATAAATTATCAACCAATATAGTTCGTTTACGTAGTACTCATGAGTACGTTTTGCAACGATCTTCGACATGGTCTTTTCAACCCAAGTTATATGTCTTTAACGATCATGAAATACCTAACGGGTTTTTCCGATATACACTGGTGGACCGAAATGTAATATTTGCAGTCGGAGGAGTCATTCTCGTCGTTCTTTAGACGGAAAACATTATTTTTGTTTTTTCACTAATATAATAATATATCTAGGGCCAATGTATTTTTACTATAAGATGTACAACCTTTTCAACTTTACTTTGTAAACCATACATGGTCTTTGTTTAATCTTTATCTATTGCGCCTAGCCCGTATAAATATATATAAATAAATAAATAAATAAATAAATAAATACCTCGCAGAGGAAACAAATTTGAAATCTAATCATGTATTATTGATACCTTATCTTTACAATCGGACTGTTTTTTCAGTTAATCCTCCATTTACTATTACGATTGTAGTGCGATCCGTCTTTGCTTGAGCGCCACTATTATAACCATAACCCGGCCGCTTTTGTTCGAACCACTTGATGCCTTTAAGTAAATAAATAGATATATATATATATATAACGGTATATTTCTATAGGTACATACCGAGTACCGACGCCTGAGAAAAGTATTTGAAAGTTGTAGAACGAAAAATCCTGAGACATTTTTTATGCAGATAGTTAGAAAAAAAATATTACATTTTAATTTGTGTATTTATGTAATTAATACCGATGTTTAAATTTGTATTTGTTTCTCTTCGATTTCGATTTTTGATTTATTGAATTTCGAACTTTGATATAAAATATGATACGATATTAATTTTATTTTTCGGACTTTTTTTATATATATAATATATATTATGTAAAATATTTCCCAATATTTCCCAGAATTTTTGAGCATTATTTTACCATACATGTCACGACTTAAAGCTAATATTTATCCTTGCAGTATATGAACAAGTCAGGCTCGACGATTCTGGGATATTCCTCGGAAGACGTGATAAACAAACCACTGGCCGTGTTCCACCAGCTCGGCGACATCGACCAGATCACCAAAAAGCTTGAGAAAAACATTGAATGGGACGGCAAAGTGTCGTGGAAATGTAAGAACGGCGAGCACGTGTACCTCCAGTGTCGGGCTTCTCCGTTCCGGTCGTTTGGCAAGTAAGTCAGGAAATAAAGCCGGACACCCCCTGGCGAACGATTTCTTTCCAAAATTTAGAAGACTTTTCACCCCAGCTATTTTAGGACGGGTTTGTATAGTAGTTGTAAAACATAATGCATTTTATAAAGTAACAATAACGTCTGTCTTAATTGAAGGGCGCAGTTTTTAATAAAATATAAAAAAGTTTATTGTACAAACACACACTCAAAAATCAAAATATTTTGAATTTAATTAACATAAAAATGATCTTTACGCCGAAAATACAATGAAAATGATATGATAACATCTAAAAAACCAAAAGACGACATTACTTTATATAATCTTATTTACGTATAAACAAAAAATAAAACCATTCTGTATTGTGTTGACAAAATATTTTGGTAAAAACGAGTCTAGTATTTTCTCCGACTTCCGATTAGAAATAATAAATATATCACGGAAAAAAAACGTAAACCATATATGATCCAAACTAATACATAAACGAATATTCGTAATACGTACATCTCAGTTAATCGAAAATAAATTTGAAAATTCTTTAACGCACATTTGTTTACAGAGAAACGACGAATTACATATACATACAAGAGAATATCGGAGAAGGACACGGCTTTCCCAGAGGAAGCGTACCGTCCATCCGTAAAGGATCGTATGACCTCAAGTCTATTAACAGCGATGGTAAGTAATTGAATACTGGCTCGATATAAAGTACTTTGGTGTTTTTTTTCAATATGATTCGTGCACGAGATAACGTTTTTATAGAAATAAGTTTATTCGCCTGATTAATACTTAATGATAATACTAATCAATAACGTATTTCAAATTCAAACGTACCTGTACATATTACGAAAATCAAATTGAATGTTTCCGTAAAAAATAAGTTACTTTCGGGAGTAAAGTTTAAAATAGCCGTATATACTTCACACCATGGGGTATTCTTCGCTCCTCGGACAAGATAATGGTGATTAGAGTATTGAATTTTAGAGAAGCAATAAATCAAATCTTTAGTTTGACGAGTCTGAGCAAATCTTCATTGAAAATATATACCATTTATAAGTTTAATAGTTTTTAGTCTAATCATCGATTTATATATATATATATATATATATATATATATATATAAAAGAATATATATGTATATATATATATATTTTTTTTTTTTTTTTTTTTTTAATTAAAACCGTTTGAACATTTTTTTTTCTATATATTCTGTATGCAACTAATGGTTCATAATGATTAGATGGTTCAATAATTCTTAATACACATTTAATGTTGAACATTTATATAAAAATAGTAGATTCCGTAAAAATTGCAAAATAAATTACTTAAACGCGTATAAAAAAATTCCTAGCCACAATTTTGGAGATATTTTCAGTACTATTAGTTTATTATATGGTATAAGTAAGATCATATTAAATTTTCATAATTTTTTTAAAAAAAATAAATGTTCAAAAATGAATTATTTTCAAAGTTCTATATTAAGCCCAAAGTAGACAATTTTTCAAAAAATGTTGTGAAGTTTGTAACAATATGTCGTTAATATACGGTGAAAATATCAAGTTTCTAACAAAATTACTTCCCGAGTAATGACTAATTAACTAAAATCGATTTATTGAAAGTGTCGTTAACGGAAAATTCGGTCATTTTTATTCGATTTTTCGGTAATTTTTCCTCACGCCAGATATAAATCCTTAAAGTACCATCTACATGCTTTACCATCTATAGATTGGTTGGATGAAACTTTTGTAAAAAGTTAAGTATTATCAAAAAGTGACTCGAGAATAGAAACAAAAAAAAAATATATATCATTGTAAAACCAATAGATCTTTCACTCTGGATCGATATGTAAACAATGCATGATATAACGGTCTATGTTGATAAATTCTAAAATTGCTTTGTTCATACATTAATATTATATCGTTTTAACTACATTTATTTACATTTTGTTTTCGTAAAAAATAATTAACTTTTGTGGTCGAAGTTATAAAAATGTATAAAAAACGCATGATACAACGTTTTATATTGAAAAGTTGTACAATTAGTTTGTTTACACATTAATAATTATTTCGTTAGACTACACTAATATCCCTATTATTATTTTAATCTATAATGAACGCGATTATCCTCGAATTCAGGTTTTGTATAGTGAATATCATAACATATAAATGCGTTAGAACAAAAACCGTGTAAAATGATCCACATCGTTGTGGATAAAAAAGTATAAAATCATAATTATTTGATCGTTAACTTTCTCATTACTTTCGGAATCTGAAGTAATATTTAATCATCATTATTACATGACGTTATCTAATTCAAAATTATAAAACAAACTTCCATTCACGTAAGCCTGTCTACCAGAAACTTTTCTATAGATCAGTATTGTATAAACTTTAACTTTTACGGAAATTATTTCTTTTGTAAAATAATAATTTATAATGGTTTCACTGTAACTTTGCATTAATCAATGCACACGAACTTCTTTGCTCTAGTAGTTTTTTGCGTTGTAGTAAAACCAAATCTAAAATTCAAAAAGTACGTTATCTCCCACGAAGCTGTTAATACCAAACCGAAAATCGCTTCTGATTTCTGAACGACACGATAATATAGCAGCAACGATGTCGTAGATTTTATAGGTTCGTGCGTCGTCACATCACATTCGTTTGGTAAAAATAAAATTTAAACCTTAATTCGGTAAATAATGATTTAGTCAGTGTATAATTGCACCGGCGCGACGTCGATGGAAAAAATAAACAATCATTAATTCGATTCACACGTAAATGTCAATCGAACCGTTTCTTCTTGGACGTTGCCAAATGTCGTACCCGTGTAGTAGGCCAAAGTCATTCGTATTCTTTGATACGTTTCTGTTCGTGAATTCGAAACGATATTGATGGATATGAATTAACGGACATAATTTACTGTTCGGCATTTCCATACGGTGACGTTCCGAATACATTAAACGCATAGCCACAGGTCAAAGGAAAACACTCGTGCGTTTCAAACGCTCCGATTAGAATCTCAAACGATGAGATTCGTAATTAAATTAATAATTTGTGCCCGACACTTGTAAATTTGTCACTGATTAATATCGCTGTGTCAAAAACGTTACTGTACAAAAAAACATTTGCAAAACCATAAAACCGTATTTCTTCTAGATGTATTTAATCGACCGATTGCCCATTGTCAATGTAAACTACAGATTCGGGTTTATTACTATTATTATTATTATTATTGCAAGTTGTACTATATCTGACAACGACGTGGCATTAATGAAACCCGAACTTTATTTATCTTTCTGGGCGATTTATTTTTTTGCAGATTTTATTTCACGTTTGAACAGACTAATCTAATAATTGATCTCGAAAAATCCAAAACGAATGTGTGTACTTTGCTCTTAATATTTTATCGACGTACGGCTGTCGAAATGTTAAATTTACCATTCGATATAAATCTTGAAACAGTGAAAAATTGTATTTTTATCCGGAATTTCGTTTTTAACACATATATTATGCATTACATCATTTACACCGTATATTTTTTATTGATTAATGCCTGAAAACTTCCAAAGTCTCGCAAAAACATAAAACGTAACACATAAGTTATCTTAGGGTATTGGTCTATTATTTCGGTCACCTGCAATCGACCGTCTTTTTTTCTCCGTGAATTCTACTCGTTGTAGGTTTTCGTAGCAAACCGAAGGATATTTCTGGTTCGGTCTTGAAAATATTGACCATCACCGTATGAATAAAATTAATTTTTGAATTTTTTTCTTCGTATTTCCGAGAATAATTTTTTGAAATTTCTTTAAATTTCGTCGTAAATAATAACTCAAATTGGGTACAAGGGACAGTTTCTTCCGGATACTGGCTACGCTCACCAACACAAGTACAGTATCGCAACACTTTTCGTATAGATAGGGTTTTGTCCAAAAGGACATAATTAAGATACCTTACTTAATACCTACCGTGTAACCCTAATACAGCTTTTGGTAAAATAGAGGTTTTTATGTGACCCGAAACCTCGCTTCGCAAAAAAAAAAGGCGTGAGATGTGAGTCGATTTTTTTTTTTTTTTTTTTTTGTGACCTTGAGTAATTTAAATTTATATAATCATGTAGGGTTTTCAGTTATAGGATAGCGATTTCACGTATTATTAATTTCTGAGTAATATTAATACGATGATTGGTGGAAAAGAGTATAAAAATGGAAAATCGTGGGGCGTTTTTATAATAGACGTTAGAACAATGCCCATCTTACTAATACACACTATGTAATATAGACATAGATCAAATTACAGACCATAAGAAACTGGTCTAAAATTCTATTTTATTAATATCAATCGGAAGTATGTTCTAGTGTTTTAATAATAATGTATTATAGACAAAGTTATTAGTAACTTGTAATAATAAAAAAAAACTAAAAAGTCCAATATGGCATAACTCTTTTCAATCAAATTAATAATAAAATGAAATGAATAAGTATGTATGATAGTTAATGTTATAGAACATAAGTAACTAACGTTCATTATTGAATACCTATATCGTGTCAAAGTTTTTTAAAGGTATTACACCCAATTATATCTATGTAAAATCGTCAGCGTTCTAAATCATACTTTGAAGTGCACATTTTATCAGTAATCTAACGCTTTTTTTTAACCATTTTTTCCGTTAAGGTACTCATGTAAAGTTGAACTAATTCGAAATTTAATTTATTAAATTTATTAGATTTTTCTTTTAAAGGCGCACAGTCTGCCCGAAGACAAAGTTTGGCGAAACTGCACAATTTGCCCCTAGAAGCGCCCATCACGAAAGTCATATCACTGATATGTACCGCTCAGGAAAACTCAAACGATCAAGTCGTACAGATTCTGGACAAAGTAAGATAGTGAATTAGCACTAATAATTATTACCTAACTGTAAAATGATATTCATTAATATTAAAATTGAAAATAATTTTAGGTCGTCGACATACTGCGGGTCACTGAACTGTACTCGTCGCATTTAAAAACCGAAAATATCAAATATGATGATCCCGTCACATCAGATCTAATCGGTGCTCTTATCACGGTGCTTAAGATTTTTTTGAAATTTCGATACCGTTCATATTACCGCGTATTATTGTATTATCAAAATAATTATAAATTACTTTTTATTTTTATTCGTTCTAGCAAGGACCCATGCACGTGACGTCCACGCGAAGGAGCTCAAACGATTCGGCCACAGTTAAGAGTCAACCCTATGGTTTGGGTGTTGCCAAAATGAATTTCATGACAAGCTTAACACCTCAAATCAAAGAACTTTTAGACATGTCCTTATATTGGGATTTCAATGTGTTTAAGCTCGAAGAGCTTACCATGAAAAGGTAATCGAACGTTTGCTGCAATAATATTGCGATAATAACGTGTTTTCTTAAAAACTGAGGTACTCACACACATTACTCAACAAGTTTATTTGCATTACTATTTACTCAGAATAATCGGAACTTACAGAAATAAATTTAAAAAATGAAACTTAATATCAAAATTATTTAAATAGTCGTCTATCCGACTCTCAGTGATTAAAATCTTGATAACTCAACATTTTCAATATTTTGATTTAAAAAAATATATCTCTGTGAAGGTGCCATAAAAATATTAATTCAATGTTACTTTGGAAATAAATTCGATGTATTTTCAATGCCTCAATTTTTCTATTCCGGATTAAAATACTAAAATTAATGAGTTATTGTGGCAATAATCAATGTATATAATATAAATTTAATTCAATCCATCGATTTTTAGGGAATTCATTTTTGAAAAATAAAGTTTTTACATATTTATTATTAAATGTAAATTATATAAAAAAAACTTTGATTTTTTTTTCATTTCTCGAAATTGTTAACAATTCAAATTCTCTCTCCCGTTGAACTTTAAGTTGCCTAACGAGAACCTATTGTAAATCAAAGCTCAGCTATGAGCGTACAACTTGAGAGAATGTAATATACAGTATAATTTAATATTCTACGATTACTTCGACCTCATAATTGTTTTGTATAAAATATGTATAACACTTAGTATTCAAATGGTATACAAACGTAGCTCAAAACTTACTACCCTTATTCGTTTGTGCTCGGTTTAACTCGTAGCCGTGTGTGTGTGTTTCGTCCGCAGACCGCTGGTGTATTTGGGAATGAATCTACTGACGCACTTCGAAGTGCACAAAACTCTAGGCTGCGACGAACGAACACTGCACGCCTGGCTGACCGTGGTCGAAGGCCATTATCACGCCAAAAACTCGTATCACAATTCGACACACGCCGCGGACGTGCTGCAAGCGACCGCCATGTTTTTGGAGAAGGATCGCATAAAACGGCTGTTGGACCAGTTGGACGAGGCCTGTTGTCTGATCGCGGCCATCACTCACGACATCGATCATCCCGGTAAATCGAGGTTAGACCCGCATCGCAACGGTCATGTGCCGTTTGGCGCCGCGTAGTATAATACTAATATTTCTTCATTCAGTGCGTTCTTGTGCAATTCCCAAAACGATTTGGCCATACTGTACAACGACATAAGTGTGTTGGAATCGCATCACGCCGCGCTAACGTTCAAGCTCACCACCCGGGACGATAGGTTGAACATTTTCAAAGGTACGTATATTTTGGCCGGCGTCCAAACATACAGTCGGTTTCTGAAAGAGAAAAAAAAACGTTCTCACACGAATCATTGAATAATTCAGGTCTGGAAAAAGACACGTACAAAGTGGTGAGGCAAAACATAATCGACATGATTTTGGCCACTGAAATGACTAAACATTTCGAACACTTGGCAAAGTTCGTGAGCGTCTGCAACAAGCCGTCGACCCTCGACGAAGCTCCAGTGGACGGGCTGGTGAGTTTAACACGGCTTCCGGCCGCTGTCTCCTAATATATGGCGGCGAGTCTGTACTCAACTCTCATCCACGCGTTTTATTCAATATCTACGATACTTACGATTTTTTCCGTATACCTGCGCGTTGAAATAAAAATAACACCCGTTTATCATTTTAGACGCCCAGCGAAGTGAGTCCCGAAACTATGGCGCCGACCAGCACTGAAGAAGTGAATCTTGTCAAAAGGATGTTGATTAAGTGTGCAGATGTGTCCAACCCCACTAGACCACTAAAGATGTGCGTGGAATGGGCCAAACGGATAGCCGAGGAGTACTTTAATCAGGTATAAAATAGTGTAGGAATGGTAAAAAACCTATTTCGTAGATGAATTATTTGATATTTATATTTTTTAACTCCCATACACACACACGCACGCTCGTTCGCACGTACAGAAACGAATTTTCCGTAAAATTTAAGTGATAAAAATTGTTGGCTGCATGTCACATGTGAAACGCACTTTGGTGGATAAATTGGTAAAAATGTATTTTTGTGTGTGTGAAAAAACATCCATCTAGGTGAGAAAACCATGAAATAGTTATTCGGTAACATTAATTTTACTATTTACCTTTTATTTTAGTTTTCATTCGTGGAAGTATAACACACATTGTTGTCCAATAAATAGCACAGACGTCAAGCACATAATATGTAAACTGGTGATATGATCTATGACAGCCATTTTCATTCAAAGTTATAAGAACCCCAAATATTGTTATGGTTTATAACATATAAATGTAATCAAATAGAGAGTTTCACAGGATGACATACCATTCGATTTTAACCGAGTCCTTTTCGTGTCCGGTTGAAAACTGATCGGATATATGGAATACCCGATTTTCAGTATGGGCCGCTATCAACAATGATCGTTTAATTATGAAATATAAGAACTTTTGATTCTTTATGAACTCAAAAATAGTAAAAAAAATGCTCATGAAAAATTGCATTCATGCCAATGGCAATTTAATTAATTAAAAATTAAGTATGTTCACAAAGAACTAACGTTTTGGTTTAGTTTTTAATTACATTTCATAATAAAGAAAATACTCGAAAAAAAAGGTTTTCCCCGTTTTCAAACGACGATTATTAGACGACCCGTGCAAGGGAGACGTCCCCTTTTAGATGCCCATTGAATAGGTGTGTGTGTGTGTGTGTGTGTGTGTGTGTGTGTGTGTGTGTGTGTGTGTGTGTGTGTGTTCATTGTTTTAACAGTTACTTACATTTTGTTTAGACCATTTAATTAATATTATGATCGTTGAAATGAATTTAAAAAAATAATAAAACAACGTTTCAACTTTTGAGTACCCTTGATTCTCAGATGGTTCTGTAAAGTGCACACATTTTATGTTTAGACGGACGAAGAGAAACTCAATCATTTGCCTGTAGTGATGCCGATGTTCGACAGGGTGACGTGCTCCATACCAAAGTCACAGATCGGTTTCATGGACTACATCATAAACGACATGTTCGAGACTTGGGACTGTGAGTGTGTCGACTTGAATCGTTCCGAACGCGTTTGCCGTTCGGAGGGTTTTTTTTTTCTTTCTAACCGAATAGTGTTTGTGTGACGTGTTATCTCGTTTTACAGCGTTCATAGACATGCCGGAGATGCTGTACTACATGCGGAGCAACTATCAGTACTGGAAAGATCTGGAGGAGAAGGGGACGATCAGCATCAACGACATATGCAAGACGATGACCACGACCCTGCCGAAAATACCGGAGTCCGGCGGCAACCACGGAGAACAGTGAATTTTCGTCCGCGTCGAACAGAGAACAACGTTCGCGTGTGGATATCGTGTGAATTCTAATATTACTGATATCATCATCACTGTTGCGGACGGCGACCGAACTCGATGACCGCTCGACTGCGAGGCGAAATTTTGAAATCATTTTTATCGTTCCGTTGTGCCCAGTACAGGCACAACAAACCCGCAAGTATCGTGCCGGCGATTCTACGGACGATCATTAACGCGCACACGCGGAAACGTTCACTCGTTTTCACCGAGCGTTTGCATACCGAACTGCTGGGTATTTTTTTTTCAAAAAAAAAAAAAAACTTTTTTTTTTTTGTTTCTATTATTTGTCGAGGCGAAAATAACGAACAGACATATTATGTAATGTTCATGTATTTTTGACGGTACATGATATTATAAATATACGTTTAAGTTTAACTCGTGTACGATAATCATTGTCCGACGACAAATCGAACGGATTTCGTTTTTTCATATTATAAATTATTGTCTATTGTTATTATCGTACTTCTACTACTACTACTACTACCACTACTACTACTACTACTACTACTACTACTGCTGTACCGTCGTCTGTTAGATGATCGATGACGCGATCATTACGACGGCGTACATTATACGTTTACATTATACTCACGTCGCGCCCCGTTTAGTCAACGCGTTTACCAAATTGGACATAAATCTGTGTACACGTGTCTTTGATGATTCGTCAGAAATCGAATAATAATAAAATCCGTGTTGCGCGCGGTGTTGATAAATAATAACTATTACTATACTGTACGTCTGACTATTTTTAGTTTATAGATTTTTCGCCAATACTTAATGTACCTAAACCATAATATTACATTATTACATTGTTATTATTGCGGTAAATTATTTTTGTTACCACTAGAATTAACGAAATACTATTAATATTTATCATACCATAAAATATTATGTTTTATCATAAATATTAAAAAAAAAATTAATAATAACTTTATCGTGGCGTTGTGTTCAGACGCTTCCTGGTTGTATGTATATGATATATTATTATTACATGTTCTTTGACGACTCATGACTTCAAATTTTCTTTGCACATACATTACTATACTTGTGTAAAAAAAAAAAAAACGTTTTCATATCGCGTGTGCGTTATGTTGTATACCCATAACTCCTTGATTTCTAAATGTCATAACTCGAATGATAGCACGTTTCTATGCAGAGTGTAATGTATACTTCGAAAAATATTAAACTTAAAAATGTTTTCTTGAATTCACATCTGTCTTCGATCGGCACTACTTGAATTTCGAAATCTACCCGAATTCAGTGACGTATAAAATCGATTTGAAATCGTCTGAATATTGTGAGCTTCTCAACACGTAAATCTGTTTTCAGAGAATGTTTTCAGAGAACAAAACGAATTCATCCTTTTGGTATGTAGTAATAGTTTTATTAAACATCTTAATTTTTTTTTTCTA
Organism: Therioaphis trifolii; assembly: GCA_027580255.1. NCBI lineage: Eukaryota > Metazoa > Arthropoda > Insecta > Hemiptera > Aphididae > Therioaphis > Therioaphis trifolii. Next base: position 10,896,006 of record CM050409.1, on the reverse strand, counting down.
CCTTTAAACCACGTATTTACTGTTGTTCTATCGATACTGTTTTTAATTATTATACCGTGAAAACTAGTAATATCTTATTTCGTGTATTATTATGTTGTATAATCTGTTTGTTTACCGTGATAATAATACCCCCGCATAAAACGCGTTGTTGTACAGAGCTTTTGTGTGTGGTCATAATAGCGAAATCGTGTTGTAAATATTATGTACATACATAAAGAAGTAACATATTTGAATATTCGTATATTTAAACGTCTTTGAAGTGTCCACTACCAATGTGAAACCGAGCATACCGAGTATGCTATAGCCCCCACGTGATGAATATCGTCGTTTACCCGAATATCGTCGTTTACCCGACACACAACGTTTTATAATGATAATATTTTATCGACGTTTTTCTCGAGTCATAATTTTAACGATTTGTAACCTGTCTTTACTGTAAGAAATACGGCGACGAAACGATCAAACCGCATGTTATCCAAAATAGACTAATTAGTTAATATGATCATAATATTATACGTATAGTAACTTGACCATTGTCTTATGAATAATGTGAGTATACTGCATATTACATGTATATATATTATACACAATGTATGTGAAACGGTTTTTTTTTTCTTTATGTCTCGTGTTTTGCCGTTTGTCCGGCGATTATTGTCATATTGTCGAATAGCCGAAGACGGTGTATACGATATTGTGTTGTACGATGTGCATATTCCCATTTCACCGAGACAAACAGACCGGTTTGATATGAATTGAAAACAAATCGTACAGAGCCGAATCTCACGTAATCCGTCGCCGTAATCGTGCAAATTCAAACCCGTGCCACGTACGATGTACATACCGTTTTAATGGCTGTTGACCGAACAATTATCGAAGTTCAAAAACTATATGAAACTATTCCGTGTTGGTTTTGTTCGTCGGTTACAATGTTCAAACACGCTGTTCGAGTTGAAATCGATCAGTGTTCCGATAGAAAAACGATGCTAAGTTTTATTACGTTTTTTTCCGAACGACGAACAATGACGATGGCACGTCGAAACGTCACGGCGTGCGGTATAAAACGAGTGTTGGAAAAAAAAACAACTTTACTTTGTACTAGAACGTATTCAAAGCCAAACGGAAAATAATCGCTAGCAGTAGTGCTCATATTATAACATATGCCTGTGTACTCGTATACCGTATTGGTTGGCACTTTATACTCGTATAGTAATGATAATAATTGTTACCGCACGATTATACGAATTAGCACAAACGCAAGTGATGTAACGTCAACTCGTATACTAGAAACTGTGAGTAAACGGTACAGCCTTTTATACTTGACGAGGTGGCGGGTTCTCGCGTTTTCTTTTGAGGGGATTTGGGGTAGGATCGTGTTGCGTTACGTGTGTTTTCCGAATAATCGAAAACGATCGAAATGTAATGCTGTTCGCGGTTTTGAAGTAATTTTATTCATACCTGATTTACTGCACGTACAAAATATTCAAATAACGTAAAAATTTCTAAATAAATCGTGTTTGATGTTTTTTTTTCTTTGTTATTATTAACGTGTATTTCAAGATAAAATCTACGAAAAAAGTACTCAGTTGTATTGAGACATGTAACTCGAGTGAAGAGGCCTTGATTTGTTAAATTTCGGGTGTATAATAACGGTGAAAGATATTTTCTTTGAGGGCCACTCGGTCAATTCTTTTTCATGAAATATGATATGTTAAATATCCAAGTTTGGTAAATGCATAATTTTCACAAATTATGAAATCGACTTAATAAAATTATGGCGTTGGTATTCCACGACGAATAATACTTTAATATTTAAAAATGTTCACCAATAGTTCATCAGTGAGTTTTACATTTTCTAATAAACTATATAGATACAATATTATCCACCAAGTTTCGCTTGGAACAGATTCGTTATCGTAGTGCAATGCTTTATCATTACAAGTTTTAAATTTAAAATAATTCACGTGATTGTAATGTGACAGATGAACGTCCATTATTCTGATGGCTTTTGTCGATTTATTAATAAAAGTAAAAACAAATTTCAAAAAATATGAAACCCGAAATAAATCATACGCACTGTGATTGAAAGCACTGATGTGTGGACGATAGATACCACGGTCCACGATTCACTTTACTACAAATTACATTTTTATTTACTGTCTCCTACCGATTAGAAATCCTGACGTTTGACCGTCTGATCACAATAACCGTAATAGAAATTTACGATTGATTAGGTTTGTGTCGAGTTAAAATTATTATTTTATTATCTAACAAAGTTTATTCATTCCGAATCGGTTCCACAACAACAGATAGTCACCTTGAGCCGACTGCGTGGCCTCGAACCAGCAGGTTTTTACTAAAATTATAAACTTTTTCGATTTCATAAAATTTTAGACATAAAATGTGCGATAAAGCCGATTGTACACCGCATAATGCGCATTATTACAATTCCATCGTCGTGACAGCGTACCGACAACGACGAACAATAGATGATTAGCAATAACCTTGTGTTCCTCCGTCGAGTCTGTCGTAAATTATAAATTCAATTTACTATTCATTGCACTCGAAAATCTAAGCTTTAGAAAACCGACGTTTTCACGCGTATTTAATTGCATTTAAAACAAATTACAATATCGATTGTTGTCGGCAGTGGCCGTTCCGAAACGAACCCGTTCGACAGTGATATTGCGGCGAATATAACGCGATACGACGGTGACGGGCCGTGGCTGTGGCGGGCGTTATGTAAAGGTTGAACGACTTTTGACGAAGTCATGATAATTTTTTTTCCACGACGTTTGGTTTCGACGAGGCGTAAAGTTGCACCGGCGAAATCGTTACACCCCGCGAACCGCCGTCGGCTCACGCAGCCACACCGTGACGTGTACCTGAACACTACGCGTTTTAATTGTTAATCGTTATATTAAATATTAAATTGCACATCTACGTACATCTCTGTGCGTGGCACACAAACAAAGCACGCCGAAAGCCAGGAACTCATCAGTCCTTATTCGTATGTACGGGCACGTGGTACGACACGCTTTATGCGATGTAAAAATATTACGTTTGTGGTATTCCGAAAAAAAATCTATTCGTCGTTATCGTTATAGAGAAAAAATTACAATCATGTACATGCCTACTTTCTTTTCTATCGACTGTTGAAAAATTAAAAAAAACGGTATTCAAACAAAGAACTTTTAATATTTGTGGTTTGAGGGTATGAACATTTTCAAAATTCTCAAACTCAGATTAAAAAAATAAATAAATAAATAAAGAATGCGAAATATTTGAAAAATATTGACTTAGGGAAAAGAGAGGATTTTGAGAATAAGTTAAACTATTCTAAATAAATATTTAGCATGATGGTGAATATTTACTATACAAATATGATATGAAGGTATTTATTTGAAAATGGCGTTGTCGACGACTCGATCTGTTGTTTTCGTGTTTAAAATTCATTGTATTATCGAAAAATGCAGTTATAGTGCAACGCGTTGTAGCACCGTACAGCGGAATGCCATGACCGACTTTCTTCCGAAATGTATAATTCATCTTAGAAATAATAGGACTTGTGGCCTCCAGTTATAGGCGAATGCCAAAATGTCCAACATTTTGAGACCTTCAAAATAAAAATTCCTAAAATTTAAAAAAAAAATTGTAAGTGTCATTAACGGGTTGCTTCTGCCATCAAGCTCTTAATGTTTTGCGTTTGTTTTTATATTATAATTAGTTCATAGTGTGACTGTACCAACAGGTATCAATGTGTATCAATAAGAAAAAAAATGTATGAATAAAATACCAACAACTCATGAATAAATCTATGTGAGTGTAAAAACAAATCCATTGATCGGGGGGATCCAATAGTGTTGATATACCCCTCCCCCTACCTACCCTAGTGTTATATATAGGGTTCACGACGACGGTAGTTTTCGTATGAACAAGTAATAAACGATAATAATTATCGTCGGTAACGGGACGATGTCAAAAATTACGGTGCGATCTTGTCGAGTACGTGATAAAAAATATGTTTCATCGTTATTATTATTTATTAAACAGTAGCGAGTAGGTGTATTTGTTGTCGACTGTTGTTGTTGGCGTACACGTGCAGTAATATTGTGCTCTGGTGGCGTGTTACGGACGCGTCGTGGGGTGAACGGCGTCGTCGTCGGGGTCGATGCCGAACTGGGTCGAAGCGATTTGTGTACTCGCGCGACGGTAAAAAATAAAACATGTCGTTTTTCAGCACCTGCAAAAGTCATGACTACGCCGGAGGAGGGGACGCGTCGTACATTAGATCGCCGACCTAGTAACCCTATTCGCCGTCGATCGACGTGACGCCGTCTAACGTGAAGGTACGGTTCGCGCCGTAACGATCTCCTCCTCCGATCTGCGGTCTCGAAGACGACGGCTGGTTTCAGGCCCTTGTCCAGGAACTCTACCGGACACGTATCGTCGTCTCCGGGGTAGATCAACGCAGACGCGGACGGGACGACGGATCGTCGAAACTGCGATCGGAAAACGAGTATCGTTGGCCGACTGAAGTGTTGATTGATGTCAGTTGATTTTTTTTTTTTTTTGTGCCATCTACGCGAATCCGCTCGTCCCGACAAATCCCAGCGAAGTCCGACTCGGGAATGTGTGTCGAAGGGTTTACGTGTTGTACGTTGCGGTGTATGGGTCGCAGTGAACGTCTTGAGAATTTCGTTATTAAGTGCTTTCGTACACCTTTTGGTTGAGGCCGCGTGTCTAATGTTATGCGGTTGAATTGCGTAAACTAACGACGAAGTAAACATCGACGTTATTATGCACGCTCAAAACGCTTGGATCGATTTAATATTTCAGGACGGTTTGGACAATACTACGTACGTAGGTACGTACATACCGGAAATACCTGTCGTATAGATCGTGTTTGACGACTGCTACGAATCGAAGGACCGACAGTGTAATAATAAGTAGAATGCATCGGGAAGATCTGAATCATGGAATAACTTTTGTTTTAGTCAATATTTCTTTTATTTTTTTTATTAATACTAGAGTACTGGTAGTACTAAGCTATGATAACAAAGTGATAAAGATGTCTTCTACTTATAGAACCCAAATTTTAAAGTTTTAAAATTGTATTCTATAGTTTAAACAAAAAAATACCACATTCTATTATAGGTTATATTATTATATATATGTATATATACATTATTATAGGTGCATCCTATAATTTGTATTCTATTTCTTTAAATAAGTTCTGTTATCAATTTAGAACACTGTTCATCGATCATTTCAAATATAATATTTCATGAAAAAATAAATTGATATCACTAATTTAATCTTAATTATATAACCAAACATTTTATTAAAATATGTACATTTTCAAAAGGTTTAAAAATCATAATAAATAAATGACGTAACTATAATAATATATTTTTCACCACTCACATTTTGCAATAAATCTCTTTAATATAACAATAATTTAAAACAATTTTTAATCACACAGTGAAAATGTTTAAGTTTTCAAATTCAGACTTTGAACATTAAAAAAAAAGTCTTTAAATACGCTTTTATTAAGCGCAGTACTATAGAATTATTCAATAAAAAAAAATAAAAAGTTGATACTACTGATTAGAACAAAAGTCGTTTTGTGAAATCTTCGTGGTACACCCTGTATGCATGATATACTCGTAATATAATCTACAGTGTATTTGGATTCGTCTGGTATTAATACACGAATAAATGGACACCAGTGAATGCCACAACGAGTGAACAAAAATAAAATCGTAGCTCACATCGTAAACTTATCGTGTGATATCGAGTGGAATACGAACACAGTCGTGTTGTCGAGAACTAAACAAGGAAGACGTGAGGTCTTCGTAAACGTAAACTCGTAGACGATCCAAATTGCCATAACAGGGAGGGTGTGCGATCAATGAGCCATGTAATCGAAGAATTATTAGAAATTATAAGAAATTACAACGAATACCCGAAAGATTTTCTCGCGGTGACGACGCGCCGGAGACGGTGGCCTGGCTGGAGGAATCGGTCATACATTTATAAATCTCTCATTATAAATCACGTCATTCATATTAATATATATTTTACCTATCTCAGTCACCTATGCTCTCGTTGACGTTGTTATAACGCTGTATTATTATGTACGTCGAACGAATCCGTGGCGTATATAAGGCCACAGCACCCCTCCCCCGAAATCTCTCAAAATAATTTGAAATTGACTTTAAACGTTTGTTATATTTTAATGGTGCTTTATGTTTATTTAGAATTTCATCCAATCGCGAAATAATGTGATTAGTCGAGACAAATTTTATTGCGTTTATAAATTCGTTTTGGGATATTTTGTAAATTAAATTTAGATAGGAACCTACTGTATCTTCTGTATCTTTTTAGTCATTCCAGTTAGCAGTAGTAATTTAACTCTGTCCGTAGTAGCCCTTCCCGAAAATATTTTCTATATACGCCACTGGTACGAATAGACAAATAAATAAAATCGTCATTTGACCGATATGATTTTTTCGAGCGATATACTATAGGCGTATAAAGTCGAATAAATCGGCGAGCCGACATTGTAATGTCGACAAATCAGGTTCGATTCGTCTTCTGATCAACAGTGTACACGGGTACGGCACGAGATTAGAACGGTCTGCGGCAAAGGACGTAGCTGCTGGTAACTCGGCCAACCGTCGACCTTCGGCCGCGTGTCAGAGGTGGTGACGCGTCTTCGGGCCCGCGTCGTCCGGAGAACACGTCCGTGTCACGGCGGACGGACGCCAGTGGCGGATCCAAGGGGGGAACATAGGGGACATTCCCCCCCCAGCTACCCATAATAATACACTGACATCCAAAATATCTAATTTTAGTAATAAAATATTGAAAAATATTTTCACTTATCGTACCATATTGTTGGAGCGTGGTCGTTATTCGTATTATTGGTGCTCATATAGCTCTCTCTCTCAGATACATAAATTCGGTCAAATTGTATCGTATTTTTGCTTTTACCCACCCCACCCCCAAATTAATTTCTGGATCCACCACTGACGGGTGCGGCGCGGAGGTCAGCGGTCTCCTCTCGCACGCGTCTCGCACGACACCGTCGCGTCTTCGTCGCGCCCCCTTTCGGATCGTGCGTTCGTCCGCGTGATTCCACTTCGCGCGTAGGGTACCGGCCGCGGCGATTGCCGCCCAGTCAATCGATACTTTAGCCGTCGGGTTTGATTCGTGGTTATTTGACGGTGCGTTTTAAACAATCACTTTGCCACCCTCCGTCCCCCGCCAGTGGCGTGTTCAGGCGATATAAAAGTAACGAAACAACAGCGTACGTGTCTACGCCCTCGACGCCCCCCCCCGCCCCCGCACCGCAAAAAAACCAAAAACATTTACACGGTCGTTTAAATATCTTATTTATTCGAAATAAATAATTTGTATGTAAAATATGATTATTATTATTATTACTGAAAAACCTATTTTCGATTCTTTGCACTCGTCGCTACAGTACCTCCGTAAACACGCCACTGTTTCGCATGTCACACGCCGACGCCATCAATATGCTATGATCAGTGATATTCCCGTGAGTTTTTATGAAAGGATACTATGGCTGAATGACGCCAAAATCAGGATATTAACTAATACGAGGAGATTTCTCATTAAAAATCTTAGTAAAAAATCATACCCAAGGCTAACTTTAAATTTATTTTTAAATAGTAAACAAAGTTTTGGTGCCTCTTGGAAAAAAAATATTAATCATAATAAAGTCTCAAAGATAGGTGATGTATAATATTTGTGTTAAGCTTTCCGCAACTTTTTCCGCAAAATAAGTAGGCTTTTTGTGCCCAATAGTGTTATAGAAGTAATAGTAAATGATTCACATTCTAATGCAAATTAATTTGTAAACGAAGCGATCGAATTTTTTTTTTAGTTATTTGGGCCTATCAAAACGTTTGCCCTCCTGTAACAAAAACTGAAAATAACACTATTGTCGCGGATGGATCCGGTAAAAATACTACTATATTTTCATTTATGTCATACGACCTGCACTTGCTACAATATCAAACAGTTAATATTATAATATTATACGAGGTCTGTTCAAAAAGTTCCCGAACTATCGTTTCTAAAAATAGAAAAATTACATTATTGTAAATGTTATTATATCAAAATAAAATAGAGATAAGCAGCTATCTTTTCAATTAAATCCCAAATGTTTATTGCTATCGAATCATTAACTGTGCGCGTTCAAAGTAGACGAGTCGTGTGTATTGTGCGATTTTTAAGATGAGTAATTTTCACGAACAACGTATTAATATTAAATTTTGTGTTAAACTTTGTAAATCTTTTACTGAGACTCACAAAATGTTGCAAAATGCTTATGGTGATCAGTGTTTAGGACGTACACAGTGTTACGACTGGTTTAAACGCTTTAAAGACGGTCGGGAATCAGTTGATGACGACCCACGTTCAGGACGTCCGTCGACATCGACAGACGATGCTCATGTGACAAAAGTCAATGAAATTGTGCGGTCTAATAGACGTTTAACTATTCGAGAAATCGCGGAAGATTGTAACATATCGGTTGGTTCATGTCATGAAATCCGTTGTTCGTGAAAATTACTCATCTTAAAAATCGCACAATACACACGACTCGTCTACTTTGAACGCGCACAGTTAATGATTCGATAGCAATAAACATTTGGGATTTAATTGAAAAGATAGCTGCTTATCTCTATTTTATTTTGATATAATAACATTTACAATAATGTAATTTTTCTATTTTTAGAAACGATAGTTCGGGAACTTTTTGAACAGACCTCGTACATACTACAACAATTTAGTACTATTGAGTCCAAAATAAACAAACATTAAAAAAAAAAAAAAAACAATATTTTTCTATTTTTTTTAGAATTCGTTTGAAGTAGCATGAGTTATGACCATGATTTATTACTAAAAATTCGTCGGTAGGTAGGTATACGGCGTATAACTATTAGTAATACCTACTCTATGTGAACTCTACTGGTTATGACTACACAACACCGAATTAAGGCTTTTAGTTAGTTCCGTTGGCACTAGGCGTGTTTGCAGTGATTTCATCTCTTCGGAAGAATTTTAAATTTTCTGTTCAGCTCCTGACGCCGAAAACACGTAGTAACACAGTAATGCTGGCGTATTTAAAAATGGTCTCGCGGGATTCGCAACGAACCCGTTTGTAACCACGAGCTACAACACGACGTCGGGATTTGAATCCGCCACAAAACGTCGTCGAATTATTATTGCGCCGCGGTGTAGGCGCACGTGACGATTTCCTAGTGCGACAGATGGCGCTGTATATTCGGCCGCCGGCAACACGTCGCTGATTATGAAACAATAATGGACATTCACCCCTGACAATGGTGCAAGTGCACACGGTTCACGTATTGAGACGCGATTGTATCAAGAGGGTTGAAAGCGGTGATTTTCTGTTTGTCTCTCTCTCTCTCTCTCTCTCTCTCTCTCTCTCTCTCTCTCTCTCTCTCTCTCTCTCTCTCTTTCTCTCTCTCTGTCTCTATGACACACATGAACGAGCGCAAAGGAGGACAGAGTGAACAGTGGCCCCTCCTGTGGGCTGAGTTTTTTTTTCTATACATAGCATATCAATCTGAGCGATTTGCTAATATTATGTAAAAATAAAGCAAATGAAATGAAATTATTTTTTTAAATCTTTGAAATAACAGGCAGTTAATCGTTATTTAGGAAATCTTAAATTTTTACACATGTTAATTTGAATAAAAATTACCTTTCATCGTCATTATTAGGTATTTGAAACATGATATTAATTATATTATTTCACAAAGTAGCTTATAATCATAATAAAAACAATTGTATGGAATTCCAACTATTATTTACAAATTCAAATTTAAAACAAAGCAGCTTTTCCTTGATAGTAAACGTTGCCACGGAACATATGAAAAAAATAATTATATATCTTATAAGATATTGACAGCCTGACAGGGTTATAGGTTTTCGAAATTGAAGATGATTAGATTGAACATTAATTTCTAGACTTAGAAATTTTAGTATTATATATTTTTCATCGCGTTAATGATAACTAAATTTATTTTATAGAGGTTTTCTCTCCATTTCTAGAGTATATTTCTGCAGGCACAGAAGGTCTGAGTGGGTGACAAACTAGAATGTTCCTCTCCTCTGAAGCCGGCTACCATCAAAGTATGCGCACGACCATAATCACACACGCGACATAGCAATATAAACGTATTTTCATTTCAACGTACTAGTCGATCTAGTAATACGATATGGATTCTGAAAATAGACTTTTAAGACTTGTAAACTTTTCATTAAGTCTTATTTAAATTTATTTCCCTTTTTTAAAATTTAGTCCCTCTAAATTTCAAAAAATAGAATTAAACAAGACAAACTTCAAATAAAGAAAAGTAAAGTTTTGGAAATCTCAAAAAAAAATAAATAAAAAGTGGGTCAATACGTCTAAAATAAACGTCACGGCAAATCCAATTAAAATAATCTTTACCACATTACTAGATCAATCGGTACATTGGAATGAAAATACGTCTATATTGTTATGTAGGGTATATGTGATGGGAAAAGATGGAAATATCTCGTTTTTTGGAAGTTGTTAAACTAATTCTTAAATCTTAAGAGACCTGGAAATTTAATATAATATCACTTATATTTACGATATTTACGAAATCGATTATTTTTATAAGAGCTTTCAACTTTAAATGTGTATAATAAAGTATGGGTCCATTAAATCGTTATGCAATTTTTAATGTAGATACAAAATACGCTTTTAATATTCTGTTAAAAAAAAACCTTCCACCAATTTGACTAAAACGAAACAGTTAATCGTTTCTTTAAACTTTAATACAACCATCTCTATTAGTTTATTACCTTGTCCGAAGAGTGAAGAATACCTATACTTGAGCCAACACCGTGTACAGTGCCGACCCCAAGGGGGGGGGGGAGTGGTGCGATTGCACCGGGCCCCACGATTTTGCTGGGCCCCGCATTAAGTGTACCGACCTACTTCACATATTACTACGTAAAAAAAAAGAATCATTTTAGTTTTTTCTTTCACATGATTTGCGATTTGTGAACTTTACAAAATTTAATTAATATGATCGTATCATTAGTGGAATATTAAGTTTGATTTCATTTTAGTATTTTCTTATAATATGTATTGAGGTACTTTGCTGATTTTTTGAGTTATAATGAAACAATTGACCTGTTTGCAGGAAAAAAAGCGAGAAAAAAATGTTTATGTAGTAATATTATAATATGTAAAATGAATATTTTAAGAAGAATTCATTTTTTTAAATAACGTTTGTTATTACATATATAATTTTTTTTTTGTAAGTAATAGTATAACTTATTTATCTCATATTTATGAATTAGTAAAAGTATTATATTATATACCTAGGCAGGTACTAATTTTGTGTTTTATAGAAATAAAAGTTGATTTTTATTAGTTTACATTAAAATTTAGATATCAAATACGACTATAAAGTTTATTAAATGATATGGGGCCCCGCAAATTTCTGCACTGGGCCCCAAATTCATCGGGCCCGCACTGACCGTGTACTAAATCAAATCTAGATAACATTAACAAGATTTATTTTTGAAATAATTATGTTTAGTTATAAATTAAAGTCAAAGTGTTTTTTTTTCATGTATAGTACGTGCATTGGCGACATGTAATAGGGACAATAATTTTACGCGAAACAAATCCTATTTGTAGGTATACGACATAACAGTAACCACGCGGAACTGTAAAATGTGATTTTGCTTCGACGGTTATTGAAAATCGCGATTTTGTTGACATCGCCACTCAATGATGTAAGAAACAACAACAATAAAATACAAAGAATTTCAACCCGACTTGTGACGTCACCACTGAACGCAGTGTTGTTAAAACAGTTGGTGAATAATGAAAATCCCCGTGCGGCGTGTATACCTATATGATATATCGCTAGCAGTTGAACTGTGAAGCAATAATATGTCAACGTGTAAGATAGGTACTAATAAGAGTTTTGAAATATTAATGACGACATAGACATTACACTATTATTGTCACTGTATTCTTATGAACATTTTATCTTTTCGTTTGGGTAAATTTCCTTGCATACTGCTCGGGTGACTCGAAACTTTACGATCGAAACGATTCGTTTACATAAAACAAATTACAAACGTCTATTTGTATTTTTAAATATTTTACAATATTAATTTGTATAATACCTGTACGTGAAATATTATGCACAGTTTTCATACCTGAAATCAATATTATGTATAAATAAAATAAAATATAAATTACGTTATGGTACATCACCAACTAGCAGACACGTATACGAGGGGGGTATGGAGTTCAACATAGAAATGACATTTTCAGCAACTGATTTAATCACTGAGAACTAAGTTTGCAACTACGACGGTTCACCTTAATAAATATACCTATAGATCAGAGACCGCATGTAGATAGTACTTTCAAGGTTCATTTTTCTCTATTCTAAATAGTTTTTCCTATCGTGAGAAAATCTGCTGAAAAATCTAGTGAAAACAATGAAATTTGCATTTTAGTTTAATTCGATTTTAGTTATTTAGTCATATTTCAAAAAACGATGTTAGGTACTAGAAACTTGTAATGTCCATCATGTATTTATAAACATATATTTACATAGGAACTCTATAAGAGTTTCAAAAAAATTTAACAACTCGTTAGTTAAAAATAGAACTTTGAAAATACCTCGTTTTTTAAGTTTATCTTTAATAAAATTACTGATATTTGACAAAAATTTCTCAAAATGTAATAAGACTATATTTATATACCTGACTAACGATACTAAAAAAATCTCAGACATCGTTATCGAAATTGTTATGTTATAAATGTTTAAATGCTTTTTGATTTTTATCAAATATACTGTTTTTACATAAACATACCAAATTTAAATATGTATGAAAAATTATAGGTCGATCAAATCATTATAATACTTTGGGTATAAATAGAAAAACAATTTTGACTCATTTGGTAAAAAAACCTACCTACAATTTGACTGAAAACAGTAAAATATATAAATAGTACAGTTGAAGCTTTACTCAGTACCGTTTAACTAACGAAATTATTTATCTTTTTTTTTTTTTAATTCAATACACCGATCACCATTATTTTGTTTTAAACGCAAAGAATACCCATAGTGCGAAGTACGTTCTTTAAAAAAAAAAAAAAATCAATTTTATCAACATTTGATAATTAAATACATTGGTATTCATAATACGTACCATTTTTTCAAATGATTTCTACTACCTGTATAATGTTATAATGGTTAGAAACACTAACAGACATTGCACTAAAAGAGAGAGAGAGGAGATTTCTTAATTACGTTATTCAGTTATTGTACGTATTATGTTTATGTATGTTGCTATTTTGTTATGATACCCCCTCCCCCAATTGAGTTGTGTACGCGATGGCTAGTTAGCATAATATTAATGTAATATGAATTGTGCTAATAACCTTTATTTCTTAAATGTGTTTTACTAAACATTCACATATTCTACGTATGCAACTTCATGTTCCTCAATGGGCGAGGCATTTTTACGCCGACTAATGTGCCTTTCAACCGTATCTGAGCCTAAATTATTTAATGAAAAGATTAAAGTGTATACAAAATATTACGCCAGCAACCAATACGTAATTGATTTTGTTAGTTTATCGTTAGTTTACCACATAAGTCGAAAGTTATAACCTACCCGTTAGTTTCACTGCGAGTTGACGGTTAGACTTATTCAATAGCTATATATAATACAACTATAATACAACTGTATAGGCAAAACGAATCTACCCAAATACATTTCACTCTGAAGTATAAAACCTAGTTAGGTTTTATTAATTATAAGTAAAATAATTACGAAATGAACTGTAATTACTGTCACTTGGCGTCATAGCCGTCCCAAGGGAGGGGCAAATGGGACAAGTGCTCCAGGGCGTTCAAATTACTATGAATTTAGGGGTCGTCAATGCGTCATAAAAGTTAATGAAATAAAGTTTAAATTTAAAAAAAATTGGTGTTTCATATTACAATTCATTTTTAGATTCTGAGTGAAACGAAGGATCTTATGGTTTTACAATGATGTTTCTTTTTTTTTCTGTAAACACTTTTTCGTATAGAAATCCTTGTCCAAAAGTTTCGTCCAGCAACTTTTAAGATTCGAAATTGAACTGAGATGGTACTTTAGAGAGGTCATTTTTCCAAAATCTCCATTGTTTTTCCAGTAATCAAGAATAACGATCGAAAAACTGAGTAAAAACGGTAAAATCGGTAAAAATCCGCCGTAAACGAGATTTTCACTGTTCAGATTTTAGGTATTCAGTCATAAATCGAAAAGTATTGAAGCTAGAAACTTGAACATTTTATCCAATATCAAATACATACTTTTTTATATTGGACAACATTTTCAGAACAATTATAGCACTTTTGTCTTAAATATAGAACTTTTAATTTACCAAATTGTTTGAAAGTTTTTATGTAATATAATTTTAAATATTTGACAAAAAGTTCTGAAAATTTAATGTGACCTTACTCATATATCTACCTAATTATCCTAACAAAAATTCAAAAATCGTGAGTCAGGATTTTTTTTTATACACACTTTAATAAATTATTATAACTCACCAAAAATTATACAAATAACCATAAAATACGTAAACAGTATTTAAATAATAATATATTATATAACACTGAAGCTTTGCTCAGAATCGTTTTATACTAAAGAAATGAGTCATCATTTCTTTAAAACTTAATACATTCATCACAAATATCTTGTCCGAGGACCGAAGGGACGAAGGACGAACATGTACCACCATCAACTCACTTACCAGCTTTTTATACCTACTTTAATATCAAAGACATTGTTAATATAAAATTATATTAACAATTAGTAAGACTAGTCGTGTTACATACCTTCAATAATGTATTATAAACATCAATATTACCAAAGGATAGAGGTAGGTACAGTATAGCCTATATAAATATGATTTATACGTTAACTAAAATTGGAACTACATATTGTATCGAGAAAATAGTAATTTTTTCTATAATGTAGCCCCATAATAATGAAATCGGTGTCAACTTCAAAAAAGTCATCAAAACAAAACACATATATGTATATAAATAAGATTACAATAATTATTAATAAACAAGGGAACCTTTAATTAATATGTATTTAACATAATTATGGAATAAGGTTTTATATTTTTTAAAGGAGGGGGCGTCAAATATTGTTGCCTCAGGGCGACAATGATGGTTAGGACGGCATTGCTTGGCGTGACTTGGGTCATGTGACTTATTAGTGCAAAATAAATCACAGTGTATTGATAAAAATAATCATATTGTAAATGATGATCTATCACTGTGCAAGGTGATTTCATATTGGATGGACGGTACAGGAGGAAGAATGAATAGTGACCAAAACGGCGGAGACGAGAATGGCGTTTAAGGATTAATGATAGGTTTTGGATTTGAAAATAAATAAATCATTTACATTATGAACGGTTTTGCAGACGAATGGCACACGAAAACTGGCATTCGTGCGATAAACCTATAGTGGAATTAGCCGTACGTCGGCGTGCGCATTGCACGCACGATAGTACACGTGTGCACGGTGAGTAAAGAGCAATAACGTGCAGTTATGATTCGGATCGTCTCACAGTGGTCTGTATTGTAAATTAGCTTACATTAATTAATACCTTCTTAATATGGGTTAAAAAAATTATGTTAAATATCAATTCTATTAGTTTTTAACATGCTGAATCCAAATTTCTTATCAGTTTTTAAATCAGCCCCTAATTAGGGGTAAAAAAAAGCTACTTTCCTAAATTTTCATAAAACTTGTATATTGAACATCAATTAATTTACTTGTTTAAGGGTGTATCCAAATATAATATTAATTCTGTAATCAATCTCTAGTTATGGGTAATAGTAGATGTTATTAATTTTTAAAATTAAATTAAATACATTTATCAATATTTAACATTGTAAGTAATATAATTATAAAAAACTACGATAACAATATATTATAGTCACTATCAAATGTCAATATCACTATCACAATCACTGTTCGAATTTGTTTCGTCTAACTGCATTATATTCAATAACGATTTAGCTTCATTTGATAAGTCTTGTAATTTTTTTTTAGGAAGTAATCTTATGGTCGATATTAAAGGGTCAGATGATATTAATAACACATGTAAGAGGTCTTCGTTTGTGTTTATTCTTGAATTTTTTCTTGTGTGGTGTTGTTTGTACATTTTGTAATCTTTATTTCGAGATTCTTGGGCCTCCTCTGATAAATGTCCTAAATAAAATTTAAAATGTGCTTCACTATTCAAAAAAAAAAAAAATTAAAATATTTACCTATCGGTAAAATGCATAACGAATAACATCAGCACCGTGTATTAATATTTTATGTACGCTGGATGGCATATAAAACCAGGGATATAAGGAAACAAAAAGTTTAGCTGTTTGTACTCCGTATACTCATCAAATGAATCTGTATCAATATCTTGGCCACTTGCCATAACCATTAGAATATTTTTAAAACGTTCAATCAGGTTTAAATTAACTCCTGTGATCTCTGCCGATTTCTCTGCATTTCTGAAAAATGTCCTAGCAGTATTTCCATCATTTGTGGTCCCGTGTCCTATACGATTACAACAAATAAATAGTTTTTAGGAAAAATAAAAAATTAGGTTACAAAATTGTATTATTACCTTGCAATACCACATCAACTAATAAGCCCATCTCTGAACGAAATTTGTTCTGAATCACATTTTTCCGTGCTTTAAATGTTTCTTTATTTTCGTCTGTTCTAACCTAGATATTCCAACAATGAAATTATATATCTCAATTATAGTACCTATATTGTCTAAATCTTTATCACTTATATTACCTGCCAACATTTAAATGGTAAACGATACGATATGTGTATAATACACTCAAAGAATCGTATCCACGCGTGTAAAGTCGATAAACTAAACTTAAAGTTCTGTGGATTTACTTGTCTTCTTTTAATTTGTTCGATGTCATTGAAACTTTTTGTAGTGCCACCACATATATAGCATGATTGACTGGATGTTCCGGTCATTGAATTACTATTCAAAAATAAACCTGTATACATTTTAAAACATTTTATAACAAACCATTATACATTTAATATAGTTAAATGAATTATAGTACACGTTTTACCTTTCCATCAACCATTGAAAATATTAATGTGTGTTTAATTTGCAGAGTTATGTTATCCGATAATATTTCTGTAGGCAGTAAATTATTGATTTCAATTTCAGAAGCATTAACTTCTCTCAATGTGCTATCGACTGTTTCCTTTTCAAAATTAAATTTTATTGGACGACAAAAGCGCGTGGACGATGTTCGGGGGTTCTGCCATACCACTATATTTTTTTCTTGTACTAAGCAACGTAACTGTATAGGTACTAATGAAAACATGAACAAGTCATGGTCAGTTATGAATGATGTAGCACCGTTATTAAAGTTTTGTTTGTACTGTGCCTGGCCACTGCTACCATCACACCCCCATTTGTACAACATTTCAAAGTGATTCATATTTTCTTTTATTTGCGTTAACTTGACTGATTCTATTTCAAAAATTCGTTGAACCGTATGGTCAAGGAGGTTTTGCATAGGAACCGAACAATTACTTTCGGAAATATGCAAATTATCTGGATAACATTTTTTTTTTTTTGCCTCGAGAATACTTGCATACGGTGGGTATATATCACAATTTTTTTTCTTTGCTTCAAGTCTTATATTTAGGTATTGTTGTTTGGTTAATTTATTTTCGATTAAAAATGCCAATGCTTCATTGGCAGTATATGTAATAATTTTATTATGATCTACTTTAGCAATTACATTTTTAATTTTGGTAGCTCTTGTTGGCGATGCCAAAGAATTATTTAGAAGTAAAGCAGCACTTCTTTTTCCCGACTTTTGAAATTTGGTTGATAATGCCAACACTAACTCCGGCGAAGAATATGACTTAACAAGAGGTAGTACTTTTTGTCTTTTAGTTCTTTCAGAACATTCCGAAAATTCTTTTGACGGACGACCTGTTTGATTTTTATTATTATATTTTGTACATACATTATTCACAGGTAAGTTAAATATTGTTTTTAGCCATGCACTGTTATTTTTATTAAAAATGTGAATATTTCTATTACATTGTATCCATTTTCGTGATAAAACTATCGTATAATTATTTATGCCAGCATTTATTTTATTTGTGTACTCAAGCATCCAATTTTTCCCATCATACTTCTCACATAACTTTTTAAACAAAAATTCTCTAGACTGTTTGGACTGGGGATTTAGTGGTCCGTTTCCTCGTAATAAATTAAATAAATCATCGTGAGTGAAATTCTGATTTCTAAAATCACGACTACAACTCGCTAAAATAAAATAAATAAAAATAAAATATTATTATTGAAAAGGCTTTTTTTCCTAAATTTTCTAACAAGATATTACACATTTGAAAAATTATGCCAAGTTAATACGCAAGTATAGGCAAAAAGTGATATTAGGTTAAACACCCAAGAGTATGTAGAATATTATAGCATAGTTTTGTAACAGTAATAATTAGTAATTTATTAGTGATACCTTTTTAAGTTCTAATAATAACAATTAACCATAGTAAATAAAACATTGTATCAACTACATCATAAAAAACATAAAAATAATATTATTAATACACTTACCTTCTGCACCAATGTCCATACTTTAGGTTTCAAAAAGAAAAATTATAACTTAAGTTACACCTAACCGCACAGATCGCTAAACGTGAAAGACAGTATATTGCGTGGTATGGCCTAGTTGATCGACATTTCTGTTCCCTAATCGTAATTTTATTGGCTTGATAAGATATAAAAGTTTCGCATTATATGAAATATTGTTCAATTAGGTAATCAGTTTTAATAATTTGATATCAAATAATACAATAATCGTACTTTTAAAAATAGGTTTTGGCAAGCTAATTTACAATACAGGCCAATCGGTTTTCAAGTGCCTATTTTGGCGTGAACCTGACACCTTTTGAAATCGCTACAGTTGGTCAAAACATGATTGCTGCATCGCGCCACTGTGCACGAGTAGAACGCAGCAATACGTCTGGTCGCAAGCCGTGTGTAGACATTTTTCACGCGCGTTCTCGTATTTCTCGCTCGGTAATCTCGATAGACGCCGAGCGAGTTGCCGCGTGACACTCGGTTTTAGGATCCACATAACCTGTTCGTATAGTAGATATCAGTATTTCAGTAGGATCGGCAATAGGCGCGTGTATTGCTGGGATTTTCACGGTCGGTTTTCACGCGATTGATCGACTTCGACTAGGGCAGTGATGACAACATACACACACACACACGGTGTATTGAATAGAAACTCAAACTCGAACGTTGGCACGTGGTGGACGGTTGAATTCAAGGGGTCGCAAGAGATTCACGCAAAGCGAATAATGTGTGAAACGGCGGTATTCCTCGCAACACAGTGTTACGACGACTTGAGCGACCGAAGGATCGCGAAGTTGCACAGCTCGAGCATGTAGGAAATTCGGTACTTTGGTACAACCTCAATGTTGCTCAACGGGACATTAACGGATCTAACAAATTATACGTATAAATATTAAAGTTTCATCTCGGTCAACGCCTACGGATATTATTTCCTTGATACGACGAGAATAAATGTTGTGAAAATTACGTTACTCCACATCAATGTCATTATATAGTTACTCAATTGCAAGTGTTATTAAATTGAATTAAAAGTGTAAAAATATTATACTTAATTAAAACGACTGCATAAAGAGGATTATCGCCGCATTACTAAAACAATGGGGAACTGCGGGTCAATTACGGTTTTTTTTATACATGTATATTTGCTTGTCTTACGAAATTTAACGCATATGCAATTATCTCGGCCTTGTCCACCTAAGTTCGAAAAAAATAAAAATAAAAAAAAATACTTATTATGAAAATACGAAACGGCAAATGATGCGTTGACATCTACTTATAGTTTTACGTTACACAACAACAATATTAACATTCATTTGTATGTTTCTTAAACTTGGTTTTTTGTGTAGCAAAATATCATATTACTCTCGTCGTAGTTCGAGGAAAGAGGGCAAGTCTATTTTACAAGACCCGACTGTATTTTTTTTTAAATAACACTTAAATTTATTTGTAAATTACCCGTGTCTATATACATATATATACGATCATAGAAAAAATAAATAATAATATTTTTGTTCGTTAAATGTTAAACACGAACATATTAGTTGAATTGACAGGTAAATTTATTAAAATAAGATTTAACCAATTAAATTATACATTATATTAAATTATAAACTGTACTTACGTAGGTTCGTTTGTGTTTTTTAATTATTTTTCACTAGAATAAAAAGTTGTGTACAGAAAAATCGAATAGATATCTGTAATGAAATATTTTACCTACTCTCATTTGAATTACAATTGCAATATTTACATTATTTTACAACGACCGTAATACATACGGATAAACAGAAAAAACCGTATTGTCAAAAAGTCTGAAAGATAATACTAATTCGTTATAATGATGGTGACACATTTTGGATAAACCATTTCTACGATTAGCTCAACTGGCGTACAATAATGTTGAATGATGTAATATGCAATTTGAAAATTAATATTTAATTTTGTACATGAAAATAATCTATTTTTAGTCGTATTTTGACATATTTCAAGCGAGCGCTAAAGCTTAGAAAAAGGTCAAACCTATTGATACCAATGTATTTAAATCTATGAACAGGCGTATGCTGAAATTTTCAACTCTTAAAACAATAAATTTCAATCTTTTTGAAATAAATAAATGATTGATTATAACGATTCGTTTTTGTTGAGCTATCATAGTTGTACTAAAAGCTAATTAATAATAAAAAAAAAATATCCAATCGTTTATAGCCACAATCCTAACGTTAAACGCGTATAGAAACGATTTCATCAAGTCCATCTTAATGAAATTTCATACATAAGATAGGAAGATTTTTTTTTTTTTTTAGTGCGATTTATGAAATAAATAACATTTTTACCAGCTTGAAATAAAAAATTGTGTCAAATCAAAACTTCCAGAAAGCGAAATATATACATTGAATATTTTTTATACTTCTATATTTAGCCCAAACAGATCGAATGGAGAGGAAGCCGGGCAATTAATGTACGTGGGTAGATAATATGTTTTGTCGAGGCGTATCTGTCAGAGGCGGCACTGTGATAGCCACAACGACCCGTTCAACCCCTACGCGTCGGCACGTGCATCTGAAAACGGATCGATGTTTTTTCTCCTCTCCTCAGACCGTGTTAGAGCACTAAACGGTATTCGTCGATAATAACACTTGGATATACTTACGAACGAGGTGTTTATGACGCGTCAAAGGTTCGCGTCGACGTATGGTAAAATATCCTTTGGTCCGCGCTATCACGCGTATTGTTTCAACCAATAGTACCGAAAACACATCGTTTTCGAGGCCGCGTGCTCGAATTTCGAGTTGTTTGGACACGTGCACCTGAATAAAAGTATCCGTCTTTAGGTCTCATGACGTTGATCGTGTTCCGTGGGTCCTGGGCACGAACGTGTGCGTGGCAAGGACACGTTAATGAAATACGATGCAATTAACCGAAATGATATTTTCGTGTTACTGTTTTTGGAAATGTTATGTTAGTATTTTATATTCCGAGTTCAGAGACGAAGGATTTATCGGTTTTACGATTATAAACAAAATGTTCCATCAGTAAACTTCACCCGAAACTTTCTTCCAGCCACCCGTAGATCAGGAATTGGATGTTGATGGTATTTGGATGAATCATTTTTCTCTTTTCTCAGTAGTTTTTCCAAGCACGAAGAAAGATTACCGCAAAACCTAGTGAAAGCGATAAAGTTTAGGTTATTTAGCCATAACTCCAAAAGCACTATTGCTAGAAACTTGAAATATTTACCAAATATTAATAACATGTTACTATATGCTTTAAGAAAGATTTTAAAAATATTTGATATCTTTTATGTTGAAAATAGAGCTTTGAAAATACTTCGTTTTTTTTTAAGTACCTATTTTTGTAATGCATTTTAAATTAAAATATATCATGACCTTACTCATACATTAACTTGACGATACTGAAAACTTTTAATTATCATCACTCAGAATTTATTTTTATGAACGTTTAACTAAATTATTATACAATTTTTACCAAATTGACTGGTTTACATCAATTTCAACTTTTAATGTCTTTGGAATGAAGAAAATGATCTCTAATTGAAACACTGAAACATTTGAAACAACAATTAATAACTACATGATTGTAATTCATATATCATAATACGACAATAATCATTAACATTGTTATAATTGCTTTTGCGGCGAACGTGGGATTCCTCAAATATGTGCCAATGTAAACAGAAATATTATATTAATGATGGCCGGGAGATGGCATAGCGACAAAATTATTGTGATCGAACTCAAGTGGTTGAAAATCCATCTAATCCCTGGTAAACAACATGTAGATACTCTGAAAGTAGATATCTCTATTGACACCAGTTTACACCACTACAACACTGTTCGGGTAATACGGTGACGACGACGTACTGTGCCGAAAAAAATAAATAAAAAATGTGAGTGTGTGTATTGGGTCTATGGAAAATCGATCAAATCGACGAAAAACATATTAACGCTACAGCAATAGTGTGTTATTAGTTTTGAAGAGAGTTAATCAGTTTACTCAGAAGAACGCGGAAAAAGACGGATGCAAAGCGGAAACAAAAATTGAACTTATTACTACCAGACACACCAAGGTTGGTAATTAGTAACAACTTTTTATTTTAACATATACGTATATTATACTAAATTAGTCAACAACTGTGCCTAATAACGACTAATATACAAACCAATGTTGACACTTGACGCGTGCAGAGGAGGAGTGATCAAAAAATATTAGTCCAAGACGATTTTCACTGAATAATTCCGTATACACGCACACACGTCCATCAATTTATACGTGGACAGTAAGTGTATGTAAATTATATTATTAATAATAACAATGCCATAGACAACATTTAGGTTAAACTTCCGGTCGAAAGCAATACCGTTTCTCAGATTCATACACACATACACACACAAACACATAATTCACTTATTTGTAATGCGACTTTCTCGGTTATGTTGACTAACTGCACGAGAACCATGGAGAGAGTTAGAACCAATTGTACCTCTACCCGCGTTTTTGACTCTTCACCGGTGTAAACAAAAGTGTGGAATTCGTTTTTTTAATATAGTGTCGTCGCGCTTCTAAAGTTTTCTAATATTTTATTTTTCCCAATCGCCTGTGGTGATGAACCGTGTGTATGCGCATACGACACTACACAAATCGTTATACGTTACACGTGTTCTCGTAGTTGTCGATTCGAACTCAAACTACAATTGGCACGAGCGCGACAATACCAGAGATATCGTTATGATATTTTCAACGTATTCGTTTTTAAAGCATACATCAAATCTTATACTAACGTTATTATATTCATACGTATTATATAATGGTCGTCATCAGGCGCTGATTCAGAAATATTTGTTTGGATGGGCCCATAAATTTAATCGCATAAGTTAATACAGTGAAATCAAAAATCATAATTGTCATTAAATTTAATGTAGAATCATTTTTATTAGTTGCAAATAAGTGAAAATTCTAGTGAAGTTGAAATGAAAAATGTAGTCTTTTCGTCTCATCGCATGTAAATTCGTTTAAGATTTCTTCTCAATTTTTTATTAACTCTTCGCTTTTTTCTTTTTCGATTGATAACATTGGTAGACGATGTAATCATTTTCCGATCATGGTTAATGTATTACAGGTTTTGTAAATCTTTTCACAGTCGAATAATACTACGCTTGAAATTGTAATCAATCAAATTTGTTAGTTTAAAACACTTTTTCTAGCATTAAGAGTTGGGTACTTCAAACGTTCACTTCTATAGAACTTGATAACGTAGTAAAAATCTTTTTCTTTAAATCACGTTGTGCTTTCACATTTTCAAAAAATTTGTTGTCGTAGAAATTTCTTTTAATTGTACGAACGTGTTCAAGTCTGAAATCGAGTGAAATTTTTTTGTGAGTATGTTATACTTCCACTGCTTCAATAATTTTAGTTTTATTAAACCTTGACGGAAAAATTTCTTGTTAATATTTGAGGATAGTATTCTGTTTATTTTTTACTATCCAGTACGGATATTATATTAAATACAATATAATTTTAAAAGTTCATTTTTCAACTTTGAATATAATTAATTTTAAAACAGTAACTTGGATACTGTTGAAAATCAAAATCATTTTTGTTGAACATTTTGAAGTGGACGCGAGCCCACCCTATGGACCCACGCTTAGGTGTCACGCACGTTTTTCGTTGAGTGCGATTGTTCTAAAATTTGATACGTTATATACATATTTGTGAGTTTGGGTAGTGTACGTATACATAATAATGATTTACTCAACAATCGGATAAGAACATTCGAACAATTTTTACATATTTTCTGTTCGATAGTATCGTAAAACAGTCGATAAATTATAATCACGGAACACGCGAGACGCATGACGTGGTCAACGAAATAACCAAAACATTTGGTACCTCCTAAACACGATTCGATGCGGTTTCGAAACGAATTTAAGTAAGTCTTTACTTTACTTTTTGTATACAAATACGATATTTGGACCATTTTTTATTCAACAAAAATCGTGATTTTACTTTATGAAACGACAACACGGGTTTGTTTTTCACGACACCACGACATTGTCGTGTCCACGTGGTGCAGCTAAAAAAAAAATCCAAGGCAGAGGAGAGATACATTTATTAAAAGTGTCTAAAACTAGACTTTTGGTCGGCTGTGTATCATCGTTATTCGTTTTCGACGCCGCACGCGCACGTCATCTAAAGATTCATTATTTTTTCAATACAGCATTCACACATTCGAATGAATGAGTACTCGGTAAATATTTTTTGAACAGCGAGAAGGGGAAAAAACCGCTCCGTTTTCACCGGTTTTCACCCGTCACTTAACAAAACACTACGGTTGGGTGCCGCATGTAAAAATATAACGGCGAAACGTCGCTCCACGCAGCGCAGTCGTACCTAACTAATAGTGTATCTAAAACGAAATGAAAAAATGATATCATTGTAGTACACAGTAATATGTAATTAACAGAGTATGATTATTATTCCTTAAATTAAAAAAAAAAAAATACATTTATAATAAGTACTACGTGTATAATATCTGTACAGTGTATGCCAGACATTTCCGAACCTTTTGAATCATGACCAGGGCCGGCGCTACCTTTTGCGAGACCCTGGGCAAAACATATTTCACTTATTTAACCAATAATGCAATAACTGTATAGTTATCTAAGGTTTATATCCATATAGGCTTACGCCTATGCGTAACTAAAGGTAAAAATTATTAAAAATGTATGTCCCAAATAAAACAATTTTTTTAATTAAATTTAATGTATTAAAGAGTCAAGCTCTTCCAACATTTTTATCCTAGTTTCACCTATGATTTTCATTGGAAATAAAAAATACATTAGCGAAATAGTGAATATCAATTTTCAACTGTTTAATAATTAATTTGAAACGTATTACACTTGCCAACTTACAAACAACTTACAAAAAATATATTAAGGTACCTATACATAGTTTCTGTAATTTTATCAAAAGTTATTGAATAACTATAAATTTAGAAATGTGGTTATTATTCTTTAGATATTATCTATTATATATTTTAATATAATAATAAAAAAAATTAATATTAAATATTTAAAATTTTTTCCTTGACTTTTTGGACGCAAACAATTCTATTACTTTTTTAAAATCCAATGTATCTGCTGTTTCGTTTTCTACTACAATCGTGACCAATTCAGTCAATCGTTTCTGAGATATTGTGTTTCTGAGGTAATTTTTGATAATTTTGAGCTTTGAGAAACTCCTTGCTGCTGGCGCTGAGGTTATTGGTATAGTTAACAAAATTCTGAGTGAAATTACTATGTTAGGAAATAATTATTATTTAAAATAATATTTTATTGTTGTTTTGCTTTATTACAAGATCTCTGTACAAAATATTTTTCAATGTAATTTTTTAAAACGCGAGGCCCTTGAGAGCGCGAGGCCCTGGACAAATGCCCCGTTTTGCCCTCCACTAACGCCGGCCCTGATCATGACTCCATAAGGCATAAAGATCTAGAGCCGCCCTAGCTGGAGGCATTTGTATTTTACGACATCGATTTTTACAGCTAGGTATAGCCAGACATAAATTTAAAATGTACTTATTCCCTGACGTTATGCAATGGTATTATCGCAATAAAATAAATATGAATTTGACATTTTTTCGGTTTTGTTAATTAAGACTTAAGTGTATGAGTATGATCGTATTAAATTTTCAAAACTTTTTGTCAAATATTAAAAATATTCTTAGAGATCAACTTTTTTTAAAAAACACGGTATTTTCAAAGTTTTATTTTTAGCCCAAAAGTTGTCCATTTTTTTGTTTGCAACTTTCGTAAAGTGAGTAACATTATTTTGTAAATATACGGTGAAATTTTCAAGTTTCTAGCAACATCACGTTTCGAATAATGACTGAATAATCAAAACCGATTTGGTAAAAGTGCCGTTTACGGCAAATTTTACCGTTTTTACTCGGTATTTCGGCAGTTTTTCCCCACACATAGAAAACATATTGAGACGAGTGAAAAATGAACTGTCAAAATACCATCTACATGCATTTAATGGTTTTTAGAGTTGCTGTATGCATTTTTTGGAGAAAGTTAAGAATACCAAAGAGCATGTCCAGAAAAAATAAAATAAAAATAAACGTCATTGTAAAACCAGTGGATCCTCCGTTCCATTCAGGATCTAAGAAAAAAAATCAAAAATTGATCCATAAAATAAGCGTAATGTATTAAACCAGACGACAGTATATACACCTAGTTGCAGATTTGTTTAATATTATGTGAGGGCATAATTTTAAAATTCCTTATAAAGCTACAAGTTCGATACCATTACAACATAAGTGGGTACTCTGTAGACTGTAACTGCAATAATAATAATAATAATAATAATAATATACGTGTTTGTAAAAATATTCGTAGAACACTCTTGTGTACGCACGTATCGAGTATTTGTGTACGAACCACGTCGTAACCGGTGACCTACGTAGGTATACAATGTTTATGTATATCGTGTACACATAATAGCAGGTATATAAATAATATTAATAATACGTTCAGTGTGTTACACACAGTATGCATTGTGGTACGGCTGGCTACAGAAATGCGTAGTTCCTATTTAGAATCTAATATTAATAGAGAGAAACGTATACGTTACACGGTGACGCGGTAAATAAAACACATAGGTATCTCTATTAGACGCTGTTGGGATTTTTTTATTTTTTTTATTATTTCATTTTCCCGTTCAATTTTAACGCTTATTAATTCAGACGTGTTTATTGCACTCGTACGTAATACGGACGCGATCGAGTTATCAGTTACTTTTTACGACTACATCCACTGGCCGTAGTGTTATGTAACATTAAAAATACATAAATGTAGATCACGAGTTGTGCGTACTCTGACATTAGGAAGC
The DNA here is from genome assembly GCA_027580255.1 of Therioaphis trifolii. NCBI lineage: Eukaryota > Metazoa > Arthropoda > Insecta > Hemiptera > Aphididae > Therioaphis > Therioaphis trifolii. The sequence continues at coordinate 10,868,312 of CM050409.1, read as the reverse complement.
GCGCTTTTTGGCATCTCGTACGTTATGAACTTCGTACGCACACAACAAACTACTCGTATAGGTTTACAATAACTTTATTTTGGACACTCGATTCTATTGCATAGTAAAATAATGTACACACGATTGTGTTAAATCGCTAATCGTTCGTAGATAAATCGGGTGTTTCGGACTTGAGGTAGAACAAATAATACGAGTACTATGTTCTACTTTATTGCGTGCTACTAAATATTTTAAATTGTCATTGCCACCTGAGGGTACTGTCACTGGACAGCCTCCCTCCTCATATAAGTCGTGTGATAATACTATTCTATTCTATTTTTAGCCTATTTACTTATTGTACATATGTTACAGATTGTAAATTTTTCAATTTTAATAAAAAAAAAATAAAAAAAAATTGTCATTTATCAATCAGACATACATGCTTATACCCTGTATGACACCAGTAGCGTAACTAGAAACAAATCCATGGGGTTGCGATTGCAAACTAGTTTAAAATTATTTATGGCAAACTTATGCTTCCCTTCCTGTCACTTCTCCAGAATTAAAAAATACTTTCGTATTGTATAACATATTGTAGCTATCATTAGAAACAAACATTAATATTATAATTTATATAAGCACACTTTTAGTATACTACGTCACAACAAAATATTATTGATTTTTTAAATTTTAGAACTCAAATTTTAAAGTTTGGTCATTATTTTTATTATGATTTTTCAATCTTTTTAAAAATACGTATTTGATAATGAAAATTATTGGACGTGATTTAAAATATTATTCTATGCATATTAAGATATCAGTATGATGATATTCTATCACTTAATCACTTTGCATTTAATGCTACATGTGATAACAAACGTCTTGGAATAAATTAACTTTCGATCAACTATAATTAATTGTGGTATACAATAATATGTGATAAAATTATGTGAAACACAATATTATGGTCAACTTTTTTACACACTTAAAAAAATCGTCAAAAATTAACGGGTCGATCTTTATTAGAGAATTGAACTCCAATATTCTTCAAAAAATTCGTTCACAACATGGCTATTTTGAATTTTTCACCAAACAGGGTAAAAAAATTTAAAAAATTTAAATTAAAGTTCTAAAAATAAAAATAAATCTTAAAATAAAATTGTATTGACACAGATATTCGTTTAAGAGCAAAAGTAAAAAAAATTTTAAAAAATCGTTATTGTATTTGTGAAATAGATCTCACTCACCCTGTATACCTACTCTAAACGACCGACCCCAAGCGGAAGACTGATGACGAATTTGTCAATTTTAAAACGTATACATATTGGCTGTCATAATATACGATATATTTGATTCGTTTAATTTTAATTTTCATTAAATTTATTTTTTTCGTCTCATTCGTATAGCCTGTTTGTCCAATATCCCTTAATATCCTAGTAGTTATTCTTAAATAATGGAAATACTTCTTCTCGCCATAATTTGGTATAGGGAATCGCCGATGCATAATATAGGACTGATTGTAAATATTTGCTTTATATTAAATTATAAATAATTTATTATTTAATACAAAGCAAATGTTGAGTGTTTACAGTATTATTATAAACACCCAACCGCTGTAACAATTTATTGGCATAGAATTAACTTGGGAAAAAAATTATATACTATTTTGATACTTAACGAATTGTAAATTTTAATCCAAGGGACAATACGTAATGTAAATGGCGACGCGTTATTCATTTGGGTTATTGAAACCCAAAATGAAAACGTGTTTTATTTTAAATTGTTATCCTTAAGACATGACCATTAACGTTGATTACTATTTTCCACTGTTAACAATACCTATCAAGGTGTATGAAGAATGAAATGAAAGTAGATAAAGAAGGAAGTAGGTAGTGATAATTGTATTAAGAAAAAAATAAATTACACTATGATATAAAAATAAAATGCATCAACGAATAATTCGTAGTAAATAAAATTATTTGGAGCGGAAACTACTTAGGGTGAATGAAACAATAAGAGTACGAAAAAAAACGAGTAAATAAAAATAAGTGTTGATGTATAGAACAAATGAAAAAAAAATACTGTCAAATAAACAGTACAAAGGTGAATAAATTAGTAGAATTATTATCGAATGATTTTAATGAACATAACTAGCCATTTTAATTTGTTTTCATTGTTCTTAGATATTATTTTAGATTTAGAGTGCGAAGGATTTATTGTTTTTACCGTAGTGTTTATTTTTTAATTTTTGTATATTTTATACTAACTGCTGATATTAATGCCAGTCGTTTTCCTGATGGGCTAGCGAGGTTATATATAAACAGTAGTAAATATATTAAAATAACTTAAAAATATAGACAACAAATCAAACAACTCACTACCATTACCATCCCTTCCTTCCCCTAATACCCTCACCCACGGAATATTATATTTTTATTAAATAAAATACGTGAATATTCAAAAATAAATTTAATGATAAACTTTTAGTAAAATCAAAATACATCTCAAATTCATTTCGGAGATGTTTATGACTCAGGCGTCTCAACGTTATAGGTATACACTGATGACGTAAGAAAAATGATGTCTGCCATCTTACATTAAAATGTATTCCCTCGTGTGCACACTATACGACGCCACTGTTCGTTTTTAAAACTAGTAAATTAAACGATACAAACATCATTCAGTGAAAATATTTTGTCACCAAGTTGAGCCAAAACGAAACACCAAAACGGTTCAACTCACATACCTAAGTGTATTGATACAAGGCTGGCGATTAAAGTTTTGACTAATTTCAACATTTTAATTTTTTTCATTAAATCCACTCTAAGAAAAATAATAAACACTCTTATAGTATGCATAAATCCATACATTTTAAACCATCTTTAATACATCAGCCAACTTAAAGGCCATTTTGGCATTGAAAATAATTATTTAGGTATCGATGTCAAAACAAATAAAGTATTTTAGATTTTTGAAAATTTATTTTTCTGAGGTTTGGTCTTATTTGTTTTGTAATATCGTATCATTATAAAACGCTTTTTCTGAGAAAATGAAATTGATTTGTTTTTTTTTTTTTTTTTTGTTAAGCTCTTTCAGTTCTATGTGCAGCCTCAGTTGAAGGTATTATTATGGCTAGGTGACACTCATAAATCAATAAAGAAAAATGTTTCAATTATGTAAAAAAAATAACTAATTAGGTACCTACGTGATGAACTGATGAATGATGAATAATTAAAAATGTTAATATTTTGAGTAAAAATGAAACGAATTTCAAATTCAATTCAATATTATTTCTCCCTTAAAACTCTCCTCTTTTTTTAATTAAATTATAACATTGTATTAATTAATTTAAGATCCTGAGTGAAACAAAGGATCTATTGGTTTTAAAATAATGTTTTTTTTTCTTTCTTCTTTTTTTTCTGAGGTCAGTTTTTACACACCTATATTTGGAGGCAAAACCGCTAAAAAACCGAATAAAAACGATAACATTTTCTATAAACGAAATTTCACTAAATTTATTTTGGTTATTTAGTCATAACTCCAATTGTAATTTTGTTGAAAACTTGAAATGTTCACTAAATATTATTGACATATTGTCACATACTTGACAAAAGTTAGAAAAAAAATTACAACTTTTGGGCCAAATATAGAACTTCGACTAAAATGGTTAAATATATGAACGGTATATTTTACACTGAAGCTATTCTCAGAATCGTTTTTAACTGAAGAAATCATGCGTCGTTTCTTTAAAATTCAAAGTAAACCCACATGGTGTGAAATATATCTTTTTTTATCATTGGATATCATTTTTATTACCATAAGACGGATGTGTATGAAATACTTGTATCATACTATAATCAACTATTTATTCTGAGAAAATATTTTCTCGTAGCCCAATGAAAATATCTTAAAAAATGCACTGATACGACGCAATAAGCATGATTATTTGTTTGGTGCGTCATCGGGTTATTATAAACCTCGTATTTAAACATGTACGACAGTCATCAGGTAAACTGTGACAATGTCGTATGTTATATACATGTCATAAATAGTTCATGCGTCAGTAATATCGAATGGCACGTGAATTTTCCAACATCGATCGATGGAAAAAATGTAATGTTTTAAATCGACAAACAAATCGAATTTCACTCTAAGTATAGTGACTCGGTTATTCGTGTGGATAAATTTCACGTCATTTCAAATGTTGGTAATCTCTGTGGACTAGGACGTGATTATAAAATAGAAGTTTGATGACTAAACAAATTTAAAGATTACCAATGCAGGATAAAAGACGATTAATACGGCGTCGTTAGTTCATTGTCGAAACCAAAGGCGCTGACATTTTTGTCAAATAACATTTTATAACTTAATTCAAAATCTCGGGTTAGTTATATTAATGAAATGAAATTACAACAACACATGACATAGCTGTGAAAACGAATCGCGAAAATGCGTTTACGTATTAAATTTTTCTAAAACCATTTAGTTCTGTACGCGAATAAAAGCTTTACCGCGAAGACAAAACGCTTGAGAATTACTCGGTGACGGCGGTTCGGCACCGGCCACCGATGCGTTCGGAACACTTGCAGTCGACACCTTTTTGGTGTCATTTGCGGTCAATAATCTAATACTCTAAACTATGTAGCAAATGGTATTAAACATAAATACATATTTTCAAGTGTTATCAACTCAGACAATATCAGCGCGAATTCATACCCGTGTATATTAGTAGGTACATAGTACTTTATATATTATCTAACTGTATTAATCAAATACTACTCAATGTGAAACTGAGGAATTAACCTCAGTCGTTTGTATCCGTTCAAAAGAAGTATTCATTGAAATTTGTAATTATAATTTATTTAAATTTTTGATTATAATAATAATAATAATAATAATAATATGTGAAGAATTTAAAATGTACTCGATACGCAGCTACCGATCAAACGCCACAAATGTGTGTATTCCACACAAAAATAACAATCGACTTTTATCGCAGCGATGCTAAGGCCGCTGGTCGGGCCGTCGTCAAAAAGTCCAAAACCTGACTAAACGTCGCGGGTCGGCATAGAAAGTAAAAGTGTATGCGACGCACGAAGATGTTACGACAGTAACGATGACGTAAGAAACTAACGATCGCGACGGTAACACACACTCCACCGCGTATAAAACCTAAAATTTTATACGCCGGCAGCAGTGCCGCAACTAGAGATAAAAGGGCCTAGGTGCGAGTCATATTTAGAGGCCCCCTATTTCAAACTTTTGTCTTACAAAATTGATTAAGTAATTGGGACAAAAGCGAAATTAATGATGGGCTTAAAACCCCCCGGTAACAAAAAAACTCCCGAAAATAATAGACACTTGGTTTTCCATCTCAGGGGGCTAAACATTTTTATTTTGGCTCTCCCAATAATGCCTACACATAGTGCATACCAAGTACAAATTTAAAAAAGCAAAACGATTTTCATCAATTTATTTTAAATCATTTTACTTACAAAAATAGAACAAATAATTTATGCATAGGCCTCCATTCAAAATGTAAACCTAAAACCATGTATGTTTTTCATTTATTTTTTTCCCCAATGCTTTTTGTTCTTTCTTCTGTTTTTTGACTGGTCAAGGAAATATTTGTTGATGATTTTAAAACATCAATGTGTATATCTTTTAATGCATAAACTGAATCATGTCTTGCCTCCCATCTAGCGACACACACTTTTTTTTAAACTTTATTTTTTTTTTATGTTCGCTACATTATCACCAACCGTTAAGGAACCCCATAGTGGTCCACTATTACTAAAAAAAATTGTATGCCTTAATTATTTTTCTCAGTCGTTTAACAGATAACATCATTGATAATAGCATTGAATCGAAAACTATTATTTAACACAAAATTGAAACTAACGATACAAAAATAAAATATTAAGTACAAGTAATAGTTAAAAATGTATAGTATAAAATATTTTCTTCATGCGTATAATCAATACTAGAAAAACATAATATTAGATGTTGGACGTAACACAATGATATCGACAAATTTCAATTTTCATCATGTGTTGTAAATTGGAATAAAAATTAATATTAGTTTAAAATCTGAAATCTTTTATGTCTGAAAAAGGCCTCCTAAATACGACGATAGGGCCTTTTTAGGGGTGCCGCGCACCCCCAGCACCCCCGCTAATTGCGGCACTGGCCGGCAGCGGTTCAAAATCTTTCGACCGCAAACCACGTCAAAAAGATGTCGACTGCGCGAACCCCGCACGATCGTATCGTTATAACCCCTCGCTCACCCCGCACGAGACGCCCTCGGGGGAAAAAAACGTAACGACAGTCGCGGACCCGATCGCAAATATTATCACGTGACACGTCTCGTGCGGACGTCGGTGAAACAAAGAGTCGCGCGCCAAAAATCCAGTCCCCGCGGGGCCCCGGAGGTATTACGCGACGACCGAGCGAATAAAACGTCGCGGCGGCGCGCGTTGGCGTCGGCACCGAAAACCGGTGGGCGAATCGTCCGCCGTGTAGCCTAGGCGATCGGCGCGTACCGTGTGACGCGATTATACCGTACAAGGAGATTTTCTTCGGTATTCGGCCGTTTCGCGGCGGCGCCACGAGAACTAGTTTCCGCGCTCGGCGTGTCGAAGCCCTCTGCGACGTCGCCCGTCGACACGGACGGTAACACGATGATGACGTTAATATCATTATTATTATTAGTATTATTGTTATTATTATTATTGTATTCCAGCACGCGACACGCGCACAAGCTGTATCAAGCCTTATAGTTAACAATTGTTTTTATTTTTTTAATCTACACGGTTTTGTCAATAAAAATAAAAATAAAAATTACTTCGGTGGATCCCCGTTGCGTAGTACATTATTTCATCGTCCGGTCAGCGATAGTTTTTTTCTTATCTTCTTCTTTTTTTGGCCATTACATTTCTTCCACGATCTTTACCGACTGCGCCGATTCCTTCCGTCTTTCCTAATTTTCACTCACTGTGTTCAAAGCCCATCCATCGGGGATACGCCTGATGTGGCCGTCATCTCTCCACAAGTGTCCTTGTCCTTTCTATTCTATTTGTTCGCTTACGATAAACGCAATTGTGTCGGGTTTTTGAAATAGTCTGATAGATTTCCTCATTCGTTCTGGTTCGACATTTGCAATTATCATAAATTCGGTCGACGATAATATATATATAAATAATATAGTGTACGGGTCGTGGAGTTTAGTGTGTGAAAAATACCAAAGTTGTACCATGTTTAAAGTCTATTCATATATATATATATAGGTAGCTGGTCGAATCTCAACGGTCTGTGACTCAAGTATTGTCTAAAACACACAAACACAAACGTGTTAAAACTGAAAAAAATAAACACATTATACAATAACGTTTTCGCGAGCACGTCCTCCTATTTTCGTAACAAACGATTTTGTCGCTTCGACGTGTGATATCACAGTTAATATACGTATTCGTTTGTTCGAAAAATATCCGTGTATGACTAATAAGCCATAATCACATAACATCAGAGTCACAACAATAATAGACTGTACGCGCGCACGTGTGTATGTGTGTGTGTGTGTGTGTGTGTGTGTGTCTGTGTCTGTGTCTGTGTGTGTGTGTGTGTGTGTGTGTGTGTGTGTGTGTGTGTGTGTGTGTGTGTGTGTGTGTGTGTGTGTGTCTGTGTTTTCTGTAAATGCAATGACTCGATGGCGTTCTAAGTACGAGACGTACTTATTATTTGCACATCGCGTTTTTGTTAAGGTTATTTATCGATTATTAAAATTCCTTTTGCTCTGACGTCATGAAAAAAATCATTTTCCCCCATCCCGAGCCCGCTTCTGTACACCATGATATCGTAATCGTTATCATAATCCACTTAATATTGATCACAATCTATCCGTTATGTCCCGCGAAAGTCGCACCTGACACAAGTCTTTTTCCCGCGACGACCGTCCTTGAAACCACCGCAAGTACTACTATAGGGTATCAGCAACGATGGAGACATAATCGAATAAGATGACGATCACAACTGATATGACGTCAATAATAAAGTGCCTTTACACAAATGAAAGTTAAACTGCCACAGTAGAAGGCGTAAATAATACATATACTAATAATATACTATTATAATGTATATATAATACATATAATGTGCGTGGTTTCTGTCGTAGGCGTGATCTAGTGGGGAGTTTTTACACCGACTCCCTTGAAGATTTGTACGAAGCGAATTCAATGTGTGGAATACGATAAATAGTACAAACTGTGTCTAACGTTAAAGGTAACTCAGGACTCTAATTTTTTTTTTATGTAATGGCCTTCAATTGATTTAATTTTTCATCAGTTAAAAATTGTTAATTTAAAAACAATTAAAACGCATGATTAGAGGAAAATTCGAATTTCTATTTCTTTCGCTTTAGCGCAAACACATTAAGAAAAATCTTTTATATATATTATTGCACCAATTTGTACAGTAGGTTCGTTGTATAGACCTAAATATTTTTATCTTATTTACAAATTTTACTCGTGTAGTTTTAATGTAGGTAGATACGAATAGCTTGAATGCGAGAATATTGATATTTCGATTTTTGTAATAATTTTTCACCGATTAGTAGTATATAGTATACTAAGAATATTGCGAAATTTGTGGCAAATATTGTAATTGTATAACCCCCAATACAAATACTGAATGATATTTTCTCCACTACACTGAAGAATATTCAATTATATATATATATATATATATATATATATATATATATATATATATATATATATATATTATATAAGTGTGTGTGTGTGTGTGTGTGTGTGTGTGTGTGTGTGTGTGTGTGTGTGTGTGTGTGTGTGTGTGTGTGCGTGTGTGTGTGTGTGTGTGTGTGTATATATATATAATAGTAGCTTGGAAACCAAGCATTACTTGAGACTTGCGCAAAAATTATTGCAATCTATCGAAACTAACTAGGTTATTTCTAAATTTCAAATTTCTTTTAAGATTATGGTGTTTATTGTATTTATGAAAAAAGTCAAAAGTACACTGCATATAGATACACCGACACACGGATTTGTCTTGCGACAACTGAATTCAATCGACATTGAAATTATCAAATCGGATCTTCGTAGAATAGAAATGTCATATAACGTTATAAAAAATCTACTACGCGAAATCGGTTTGGAAAAAAAATGCATATTCAGCAGAAAAATATAGATAATATGTTAAAAAAATTGTCAACTGGTAATGACGATATGTCTTATAAAAGAATATACAAGCTGATGTCACATAACATACTGAAGTTACTTAGATACTACAATTTATACGATAGTATGCCGAGAATATAGTCACGGTAAGATTAGGTTAAGTTAGGTATACTCGGAAAGCCGATAATTTATGAGGTAGCTAACCAACTTGCATGTGTATTTTATGCAGAGTAGGTAAAACACAAAATTGTGTAAAAAAGGTAATTATTTACAAAATAATGAGCTAATCAAAAAAAAAAAAAAAAAATACATTTTATAATAATAAACATCGACGATGGTTTTTTTTGAATCAGTACTTTCCAACTCGATGGACCGTGCGTTCTTAAATCTATAATTTTTATTCGTTTTTTTTTTTATTTATTTATTTTTTTAATTATGTTAATACCAGTGTATATCACGAAGATAATATGACAACATCACATGTATTTTTGAAGTGAAATCGTCATATCTTCGATGAGACACCCTATACATTTGTGCCCATGACGACGCGCCACACTGTACGAGACAAAGATTTACTACACTCTCCGAAAGCTGTTCTCGCCGCGAATATAGGCGTAGGTACACGTAAACAGTATGACGTACTGTCCACACACAAAGCGTATATTTATATATATATATATATATATATATATATATAGTTATATTATATTAATATTACGGGTCGCACGTCAATACTAGCTGTACACTAAACATTTCCAAACGGATTACCGGAAAAGTATTCTGACGTAAATGGGCACCGCGTTTACGTACAACACGTAACGCCACGTGTATGGTCACGGTCTACTGCGATGACAACATTGGTTCCGTTCCGAGTATGTATCGGATGATTTTCACAGGCATACAGAAAATTTTGTGTTTTTTTTTTTTTAATTTTATTGTTTTTTGTCGAAAGTCGTTTTACGATGTACGGTGTGCGTATCATATAAATGCATTATGTTATTTTCTATCATTAACTTCCTATTTACACGCATTTGTATACGTCGCAACGTTTTACAACGATATTGTCATAAACAACGTATTAATATTACAATAATAACGCGGTGAGCAAAAATACACTTGGGCATTCATCACTGCATTATTGGAGGGACGGTGGGAGAGGAAAACAAGGCAGGAAATGTTTCATGGTTTCTCGGAACCTATACCTGTGTATTTATTTGATATAATAGTAATTTATTTGTGTTAAATGTTATGCATAATTTTTTCTATGTATACGTCTTAAATCTAAATAAACAATAAAACGGAAACTTTTTGTATGGGTATGTTATGAATTAAAAATTAGTTCATTAATTTATAGATAGTTGAGTGGGTAAACAATAATAACAATAATTTATTTGTGGTATGCTTATATGTATAATTGTATGTATTCGTTTAATAATCACAAAGTTGATTTTTAAAGTTGAAAAATACGATATAAAAATACTCGTAGAATTTACGGAATTCATCTATAGCAAAATTTATTTTCCTAACAACAGCGTGATTTAAATAACAATGTTTACCTAAATAATTGGATCTCAAGAGTCGAGAATGTAGAAGATTTGCATTAGCCTCGAGAGGACACTAAAGTTTACGCAATGCTTACACAGTAACACACTTAACGTGACGATGAATATCTCAAAATATTCTAATATTAATTAAAATAATTCAAAACGTCATGGCACGAATCGGATAGTTTTAATTATAAATAGACATATAAGAATAATAATAAATGTAGTTGATTTCCAAAAAAACTGTGCCGTGCCGTGGAGGGAAAGTAAGAGAGGATTGGACGCCGAGCAAAAATTTATGAAAAATAGCACCGAAAATGCTTTTTACTAAAATATCTGCATGTTTTATGTTTTCTTGTAAAAATCTAAGTGGATGTAATTACATTGTTCAATTAGTACTGACCACTTCTCTTATGATCTTGAAATGCTCGGATTTTCGTACACCCCATTTTCTGGGTACAGTATTTCATTAACATATAATACCTACTTAATAACTTAATAACTTATAATAGGACAATATTTTGCTCTATACATTTGTCAACTAGTCACACTCGTCATGGAAAATTACAGTAAAGCATTCACCAGTTAATTATGTTTGCAAAATGTAATTCAAAATTACGCAGGTGGTTTTTAATGATACTGTTTTACGAGTTATACACCTCAGTCCCGGGATAGTATTCTAGACAAACAATAATTTTTTCCTTATAAAAGATGTCAAATTTAAAAAACATAGCTAGTCATACATTGTAATAGCCCATATACGGTGATTGGTACTTTTTTAAATAACCGCTATTGTTTAATACTGATCATTTCGGTTTTGAATGCGGCGGGGGGAGGCGAATATTTTGACCGGACCATATAATTGGAAAAGAAAACTGCTCACATCACCCGCTAACTACTTCCCACTTACATTACCTTCATGCAAATTACATCATTTAATATTAAAATTATAGTCATATAAGCAATATTCAAACACTTTTTAAGAATATTGACCTTGAATTTGTAAACGGAATATGATAAGAGCTAGTAGATACTAATTCACGGTATACACATTATTTTGAGCCGAACAGTATAAAGTATAAATAAATTCCACCAGCACAGCCAGCAATAGAGATCAGTTATCAGTAGGTATATTTTTTGTTACAATTTTCACCAGAAATGAAAAAAAAAATAGTCATAATATTTCTGCACCAAGACTCCATTTTTTTAGTCATGTAAATTTGTGCTATATTTTGCATGGGTCAATAATGTAGGTAACGTATTTTGTTACCTATATTTCATCTTTTTATGATCATGAAATATAGGTATACCAATTAATGGATTCCCAATAATTTACAATCAAAATTGATACTCCTGATAGCATCAATCTATTATCACTTTCACTATTATTTTTATTTCACAATTTAATATTCACGATTAAACTGCAGCCTACTGCAAGACTTAGATTATAACACTATTAATAATTATTTGCATATTGACGTTAGTATAAACAACCTCGGTTCCGACCCATTGTCAGCGAGACGCCGGCTCGCTGTCTTCAAGAGGGGGAGTGAATGCCCATCCTGCCCCTGAATGATGTCAACGCTGTTGTCATTTTTAAAATAAAAATAAGGCAAAAAAGCAACGTGAAGATCGATTCCGTTGAGTCCCTCTGTCTCTCTAGTATTAACGTCATTATAGTTTGTAGAATGCATTATCATGTTGTTATTGTTATGAAATCAAATTCTAACAGACACGCCTTATTGTCATTGCAAATAAAAATAAATACTGGACACTGGTAAATGACATTCTACACATTTTGTAATTGGATTCGCCGAAGTGTAATCATTTAAATGTCGATTATTTAGCACATCCTCGTCATATGATATTCGCGAGTATATCGTCATAATTATTATTTTGGTACAACGGAGCAATATGGGTTTTCGGTGTTTTATCTAACGCTCGGTCATCATATTTTAACGTCTGCCGCGACCTTGTTTTGTCACGTCAAAATGCAAAAATATAGTGTACATTCCGCATCCATTTAGCGAGATCGCTCTTTTCGTCACTCATTGAGACATTCATCGAAATAATAACTAAGTAAATAATTGTGGATATAATATGCCATCATTTACTCATAATTTTGAGCATTTATAGCGTTTTACGCGTTTTATCATACATTACGTACACACGAATATCCATATCGACCATATCACAATAGTGAATACAATTTCGCCATGTTGAAAAAAAACCATACGAGTCATGGATATTTATCCGTTAAATTAAATTAATGTAATATGTAAGTACAAAAGAGAATCCATTTCATGGTGTATAAGTAGAGTAATATAAATATCCATTGATAACGAAAAAAATCGCTTTTTTTCACGATACATTTGATAAAGTAGATGTCCATTTCGTGGAAGGTACATTATTCGTTTTATCATGTTTAATATGAAGTCAGGCCGACGTCACGTATATTTACAGTACCTACTATTATACCTTTTATTTACAGTACCTATGCTTGAGATGATCTCAGGGGGTGTGTATCGAGAAAAACGGCGATGTCGAAAAGTGTAGAACTCGGTTTATTGAAACTCGTGTCGTGCGTTGTCTACACGAACGTCGATCGCGTTAAATGTTGTCGGATAGTATCTACACGTCGTACCGGATAGTATCTACAGTCGTACCTACACGTCGTACGGAGACCAAGATCACCTGTTTTCGTAGGCACCGCCGGGAAAATTACCTGGGGGGTACACCGTATTTTAATACATAACTTGGATAGCCAAACATTTTAAACGGATCGAGTCACGATTTTGCCGACTGCTGAATAAATAAAAGCTGTCTAAGATCGCAAAAATAACTCGTGTAATACTGATTTTTTCTATTAAATAAAGGTATGACATTTTCTTCATACCATTGACACAACAATTAAATTATTTTTACGAGATGATATGATTCCCGATCACACATCACGTACGGCGTGACCTCTCCTATACACCAAACCACGAGATAGTTAAATATTTTTTTCTTCGATATTTTCACGTTACCAGCAATACGAGCCACTTGTTAGTGTTAAACAAATTCAATGGCGTCGAATACAGTACTTATATGGTACGATAAGCACATGAAAAAAAAGTTGTCATTCTATATTTATTAGTTTTTATAATTCTAAAATAAATGATTAAATTTTAAATCACAAATTATTTTTTAATTATTATCAGGTAAAATTTATAGTTTTAAATTTAAATTTACTACGCTTGAAACGTATTTACGGGTGTACATACTTTACCCAAGCACTCCAAGAACCTTTTTGATAAATTTTTTGAAGTCATGAAAATCACTTTTTTATGTAAAAATGTAAAAAATGCTCAGACGACACCTTCATTACGGGGTAAAAGATTGTAGATAAAATACACCGCTAACAGTTGCGGTACTGTTAGTACATTTATCGTGTAGATAACATACGATCCGAGTTTCGATTTATTTAAATGCTGTTGAAAATAAAAAACTTATTTTATCACTATTTTATTATTTTAAATTAGGTAATCATTATAATATTTGTCTCGTAAAAAACCGGTTTTCTCCTGATTTATTATATCGTTAATGAACATAATGATTTTAGTAACGAGTAAAAAAAGTCATCGAACACTTACAGAAGATTTGTACACCACTGGTGAAGAGTTTAAGGTGTTCGCGAGTTTTAAAAGATCTAACAAAACGCTACACAGTGTATATTATTGTAAATTTTACCAAATAGTCGCGGAGTCTGGGAATCAAAATTAATTAATTTATAGTCCGCAACTGCCGCACGAACATTATCACTTTGGTGTCTGTGATAATTTTTGAAGTTCACAAATACACAATTTGTATAATATTATAAGCCCTTAACCAACCACCATCTCACGCAAGAATGCGTATGTCTGCTGTTAAATGTGAACATGTATCGACTACGATATCACATTATTATATGCGCGAGTCGATCGTCAATTATTGTTTTAATTTTTCCCCGTCAAATGTTTACTTCGACCGTTCACCGAAAACCTCGCAACGTTATCAATATTGTTATCTGCGTGAAGTTCATGCGACGTGCAACTTTTCAAAACGGCTTATTTTGCTGCCGGATTCGTACCCGGTATAATAGCGTGGCGTTAAGTAATCAAGTTATGGTTCAGCGCAAATACCCATCACGTACATATACCAACGCGACATGTCGACGGTGGCCGGCGCAATAACATTTTTACAAGTTACAACTGCAATAACTATTGCTGCGTAGCCTACGGCCAACAAAAGGAAAATATACGACCCTGCAGCAGCAGGACAAAGACCGCAACAGCAGTTGAGAAATATGTGTACATAATAATAATAATAATAATAATAATATTAATAATTATAATTAATTCTTGTGTACGTAGTATGTACTGCAGGTAGTACACCTATATATTTTATTACCGGACGCTTTAACGACGACGGACCCGTGGCAAATAAATTAATCGTTAGGTTAGGTTAGGTTATTATAATTATTCTTATTATTATTATTATTATTTTCCTCTAGACTCATCCGAGTGTACGTGTACCGTAAAACACAAAAAGAATGACCAAATAAAACTTATATTCTCGCGGGAACACGCCTGTTATAAAAGTATTTTAATGTACATCAGTGATCACCTATGCAGTGTATAATATATTAAAATAACGTCATTGTATAGTCCTCCGGCAGAACGTTTCCAAAGGAATGCTAAAAACTATAAAATGACATTTTTTCCAGAGATTTCAATTCGCTATACCCTCGTCTTTACTTGGCACATTTCCGATGTAACGGCGTGATTGCATTCAAGTAGAGTAAATCTTAATAATCAATATATAAGTTTACTTTATATCTGAGAAACAGCGATTATTAATGTATACGTAGAGAGATTCATATCTATTTGACAAATGCAATTACTTTTATTTTATCTTACATTTAAAATTTTTTTTTTTATATATATAATTTTTAAAGTACACTATTAAAGACTGCGTCACAACAAAACCGTATTAAAATATTTATTTAATTTTTAAAACTCTAATTTAAAATTTTATTTTACCATTTAAAAAAAAAATCAAAATAGCCATTTAGTAAACCGAATCTTTAGAAAAATTATGGTATCAAAATATATTTTATAAGTTTGGTCATTAATCTATAACGATTTTTATCTTTTTGAAAATACCAATTTAATAATTAAAATTATTGTACGTTCTGTCAAGATTAAGTCAATGATTTCGATTGATTTTTCATTGATTGATAATAATAAATATCAAATTTAATTATCTTATTTTAATAGAATTAATAACTACAATGAATTTTGCTGTAGCGTATGACTCGAGTGTTTATAAAAAAAAACAAAAAATAACAAAAATTAAAAATAACGAATAGAAAAAAAGTTATTGCATTTGTCAAATAGATCTGACTTGACTTGTAAACATTTATACCATAGTCGATCTTATACAAACTGATCCGGAAAATAAATCATGTCTACTATAACTACGATATTACTGTATCGATTCAATATTCGCTACAATATACTGATGGACCAGCAATTGCCACACTCCGTCCACTGATAGCTCATACGTCGAACACTACACGCCTCCAAATTATGGCATGCGTATATTACATGGAATCGAACACTCAACTCTATCGATATAGGCCATATTGCTTTGAAGTATAAGCAACTGATTTCAGTAAACTGTGGAACAAACTCGCATTTTCTCGGTGAACATATAGAGAGAGTATACATCTTTACAACTATCCCTCCAAAGGCGGACTTGCATGCTCGTACACTGTACAAGACCTTAACAACATATTATTATTCTATTATTACTATTGTTCGATTTGATTTTTGACTTTCTCGGAAGTTCATTAATATTTTTTTTTTACTAATGCGCATGTTTTAATAAAAATCCGTCATTTACGTAAACAATAGTATTTAAAAACCATTGTTTACGTAAAAGGCGGATTTTCGTGGTCCATTGACAATTAAAATAGACTTTTTGTATAGGTATTTCTTATTTACACGTCTATAACTAGTATTCATTATCCTAACTATGTTTTATTGATAATTTACATACACATATTGTACG
This sequence comes from Therioaphis trifolii, assembly GCA_027580255.1. Lineage (NCBI taxonomy): Eukaryota > Metazoa > Arthropoda > Insecta > Hemiptera > Aphididae > Therioaphis > Therioaphis trifolii. The sequence continues at coordinate 10,851,499 of CM050409.1, read as the reverse complement.
TAATTATTTGATTCACTCGTTTAATTTATGTACAATGTTTCGAAGTAATTTTATCAAGTGTACATAACTTAATAATTATGTTTTAGATAGTGTACGAAGTAATCGATTTTATAACGCTTTCTCTTTTAATTTTTTCTTCGACGACATTTTGAATTAAAAACATTGTCTAAAATGTACGATTAGCCTCTCTATGTATCAGAATCGCTTCCTTCGTGTACTTCATTGCCACTTTGGATTGGGTGATTTTTCTCTGCTCTCCAAAGTTTTTCCTACATTTATTTTTGTTCGTACAACAATTATTGTTATGACATATCCATATTATATTATAACCGTATTCAACGCGTTTTATCATGTCTGTTTTTCGTCCACGGTCGATCACAGGATTCGCGTTATATATATGACGTGTGCGGTAGACGTTCTCTGCGCGTCCGTCCACGCGTACAGCCGTCGCCAGGACTTGCGACGACGACGGTTCGGCTGTCTCGATCAACTGTATTAAACAACTACTGTTGCGACGACGAAAACCACACTTTTCTCCGTTTTCGCGCAAGCTTCGGATTTAGTGTCCGCCGCCCCCGGCCGCAGCTCTGCACTTACCGGCCGCCGACGGTGGCGCTTCTCGTATCGCCGTTCCTCGCGTTCGCCGAGACGCACATGACGGTAATAAAATATTATACGACCGCTGCAGTGGATATAAACCGTTTTGCGGTTCCTTTGCGCGGACCGACTCGCGGCGACACATCCGCTAGAGGCCACTGCACTGATAATATGTCCCCCCCCCCGATCGGTCTCCGGTCCGAAATCGTTTTCGAATCACCCGTTTCGTTTTCGAGTTCCGTTTGCAGCAGGGGCTTCTTAGTGCAGTAATTCCCGTCCGGCACGCAAAACGACTGTAACGTTTCGACGCCGACAAACCGGTCCGAAATGCAAATGTTTTTTTTCTCCTGTCCTACCGGTGCTCGTCGACTGCGATCGAATGTTTTCGTTTCTTCAGTCCTACCGGATCCCAGGGGGTCGCGTTGTCAGCAAACTTCCATCGTCCGTGCCGTGAAGCGCGCAGCAAAGCGTTCGATAGTTTTTCTCATAGGTACATCAGAAATACAAATTCGGAACCGTACTTGATACACTATCGTACAATAAACAATGATATTATATTTAGGGTGACCACATTACGAAAATAAAAAAACGGGACAGTTGTTACTCCCCCCCTGAAAAAACCAAGTTTTAGATTTTTGTGATTTGATGTATCTTCCATAAGGGTGGCAAAATTTAGTATTTTTTAACGCTTCTAAAACTTGCTCCATTGCAAAAACGCAATGACCTTTATCGAAATCGAGCGCGAGAAATTTTTTTATCACGAGTTTTCTTTATAAGAGAGAACAATCTATAGATCGAAAGAATGAATTTGCTTGCTATAGTATGAAAAGCAAACATACCTTCTTCGACCGTAATACGTTTGCTCGCATCCGATATCTCAGATTTTCTTTTATTGTTCAATAATGATGTTGATTTATTAGAACTGCTAGACACGGCTAATACATATTTCCGTTTTTGTAGGTGGTGTTTGTAGATATCTGATATCCCACCATATTCGAATGAGAAAATAGATTTACACTCGGTACACAGAACTCTCCCTATTTCATCGGCTTCTCTTAAAAAAAGGAATTGAATTTTTAATTTAGGAGTATTTAGGATATTTGTTTCATACATCAAATTTTTTTTCATACAATTAATTTAACTATATGGAAATAACGGGATTAAAACGGGACCATCTCATAAAAACGGGATAAAAAGCATCCCGTTTGAACTTTGACGGGACAACGGGATATGATGATCACAAAAGGGACAATCCCGTTTTTAACGGGACGTCTGGTCACCTTATATTATAATACCACGGCGTGGTAAAGCATTGTTTCGCGTTGTGTTTGGTTTTCGATACGAACCAGTTCCCGAGTCAATTTTTTTATTGTTTTTAAGTCCCGGAAAAAAACAGTTTTCTAATGGCGTGCGGGGCAGGGAAAAAATAATATGACGTATCTACACACACAGTGGTTGTGCGTAAAACGTTCGCTTCATTAAACACAGTATTATTTTTAGTTTTTAATTGCGTAAACGCATGATCGAACGACTTTTACCGTACCGCCATAAGTCACTGCGGTACGACCAGGGACCCCACAAGAGGGGGGGATCAGGTGGACCCATGGTACTGGGGCCCGGACTTTCGAGGGGCCCGGCGTTCATGCAAATAATTACTTCAATACATAATAGAAAAATGTTTCAAATACATTTTGAGGATATTATACATGACTTTCCTTAGAAAAAATCAAGAAAGGCAAAATTTAGTGAATACAGAAAGTAGAAATTAGAATTTAAATGATAATGTCAGCAGGGCTCGTAAGTTCATGCATCCGCATGTTTTTTCTGCTACACAGGAAAACATGCTAACTGAGATACAAATTCGTTTCATAACAGTAGTAACAATAATATAAAGTTTAATAGTGCATGTTTTTGCATGTTTTGGGTGTTAAGGCATATTTGGCATATAGTCGATTTTTTAGAGTTGTTAGCGCATATTATTTCATGAAAAAATTTTTCAGACAAATATTCGAAAAGTTTCTTGTTTCTTATTTATTTTCCCGTTTACGATTTTAAATGATAGTATTTCTATTTATTATTATTCTCCTGTGACTACCTAGAATCCTAGCTAGTACATACTACATACCTATTTAGATCAGAGGTATCGATTCATATATATCGAATACAATATTTTAGAAATGAAGCACCTGACTTACCATCACCCCATCACCTGTTATTACTCACTAAGGTACATGGTTAACTGCTGCGTCGTACAACTACACACATTTTGAAACTATAAATGTGTATTAAGTATTATGATTTATAAGACTACCAAAACTAAACATGCATACATTGAATTATAATACAGTATAAATAATATAATAATAATATAGTTGTAATAATCACATTATTTTATTTTTACCTAACAAATTTTTTATACCTTTTTTTTCAAGATTTTATTTTTTAACATACATTTTTAGTTTGTACGATGTATATTATATTACACATGTTTTCAATTTATATAGGATACCTATCAATTTGTTGATATTTTATTTTTTAATTATAACTACATACTCCTAAAATCTATACATAAAACTAATATTTAAGGTCTTGAAGTAGTAATTATTCATCTCGAAAAATTAATTGATTTGATAGAGGTGCCCGGATTTAGTTCTGTACCGGGGCAAAAGTACGATGTGGGGGGCCTGGGTACGATGATCGGCTTTTATTTCACGTTTTCTATTTCGTTTCCGCGTGAATTTTTCGTATCGTCGATGTACATCACCGCTGCCGCCGCGCCACCATGTGTTTTAATAATAATTATTAATATCGCGTGTACCGCGTGTACTGGGACGTACGTGTCGTGACGGCGGCGCCAGGCCACGTATCGAACCGCACGCATCGCGTCTCCGATACACCGTCGTCGCGTCGGAAGCGCAGAAGCGATGATAATGCGCGGCGCCCTCTGTGCGAATGAATACGTTCGTCGTCGACCCGAAGCCGTTACACAAACACACGCACGCACACGCGCGCGCACACACACACACACACACACACACACACACACACATACACATATACGCGCGAATACGTTTTATATGACCGCAGCACTGTGTTGTTTTGCACTCGTCGTTGAAAGTCCCCCCCGTCGCGTTGGGATGGAAACATTCAGCGTGACGTTCATACCTTATAATTCTGAAGCGCTGCTCGTTTCGAGTGATCGAAAACGCTCGTGGCTGTCACTGCACCGTCGCATTTGTCGTCACGTAGTTGATCGTCGTGAACGATTGACTGTTGAGATCAAATTCTAATACGGTTTTAATAAAATAGTAGTTATTATTTACGACCTAATGCGAAAATGTAAATTAAATAAATATTATTTTATAGCGTGGTTTCTAACCGAGTTTATTCCCGTTTTCAACCCTGTATAAAGTTCAAATTCTAGTTCGTTTTAACGATTGATTTAAAACATTTTTATGAAAACAGTTTTGACTATAATTTTTTATCCATGCAATCTATTTAAATGTTCAGTGTTCCTAAATGGCAACCATTATTTATAAAATAATATTATAAAAGAGGAAACTTTTTTTTAGAAATTTTTAGAGATATACGTATTTTAAGTTCAGTGTTTTACCTACAAAAATGTCCTACCACTACTCCACAGTTCTAAACGTGAATACGATTATATTTTCATAATTATTGGTTCAACAATAAACAATTTTAACAATTTTTTTTTTTTTTTTTATATTGTCTTTCATAATATTATGTTATGCGAAATGGTTTAAGAAAACTAAAAAATTTAAAAATTATGTAGTTGAAAATTTTTTTCATAAAAATGTAAATCTGTTATACTCATATATTGAATTATATTGTATTTTTAAATTCACACAAAAAAAATTTTGAAATGTATATAAACAAGGGTAACAATAGAATGCGTATGCTAAAGAAATCACCCGGTACCCATAAAATTGTTATCAAGATCGTAGCAACGTGAACAATCTCATCAAATCAAAAAAATTAATGCTTTGGATATCTGACTTGTTGATTTATGATTTGATAAATGTCAGCTGTCCAGGCACTAGTACATATTATGGAATATTTTCCGATTCACGTATTTTCGTTGGTGTATGATTACAATAGACTAAGAATTACGTGGAAAGCTCCAATAATAATTTGCGTATTGAACCGAACGAATTTTGTTACGTAAGACAAATCAACAAAAAATTCAACTTATGTTTTTAGGTATTGTTTTTGCCTCAGTTTAAGTCGACTGTACACGATTAGTACTAAAGTAGTACGTACTAGTACTAGTAATTTTACTTGGAACTTGGAAGTAATGGTGTGGTATAATTCATACACTACATACATAATGTACGAACATACTGGTGACGATCTGACATACAAGCGCTAGAAGATAAAAACGTGAAAACATAAAAAAAACCACGTCGTTATCATAAAACGTAATAGCAACATGGCAATGTTGTTCTCATGTGAGCGTCGAATGTGTTCTCACTTCGTACCTCAATGTATACGTACGTATACGAAGAGCACATTATTGGCGTCTATCAAGATTCGTGTGTGATATCTTATGTTTTATGAAATCAATAAACGCAGTCGTCGAATCGTTGATCCGATCGTAATCGTTACTATTCTTATTATTGTTAATGATTAGGGCAGAGGACTTGTAGCATTTGCATTTTTTTTTTTATGCAATTACAAAAATATCAGAGTAACATACTAATACGTTTCATGCTGAAACAAAGCTAGTTTTTAAATTTTATTTTGCATATTAATGCATATTTCGAGTTTTTTTTTATTTTAAGGCATATTTCTTCTAATCTTTACTTTTAGATGCATATTTTAAATAATTTCTCATTTTAAAAATATTTTTCTGTCAATATTTTTAATTATACTTAATATTCTACGAAAATAATATTGAATTTAAAATTATTTTAAATTTTGATCATGTTTTTCCTCGAGGGTTGTGGATTAGATTTATTTTCCGAAAAGAAATTTGATATACAATAAACAGATAAGATAATATTGTTGCACAAAATATTATCGATACGCAGATGACCTCGGTTGACATCAGACATGCCTATTTATATTTTAGTAATCACTGTGTATCTAAACATATGTTATGTTGTATTTAAAATTTAATTAAAATATAGTTATTCATTAAAATAACAGGTATAAAAAAATTATTATGTTTCATTAATACCTACTCATTTTAAATGCATATTAATTTTAAAATGCATATTTTGTATATTTAAGTGTATATTTGGTGATTTTTTAGAGCTATAAGTCCTCTGCCTATATAGTAATGATACACGCGAACAGCCAATATTGTTGCTACACCTTATATTTTATTTCAAGTTACGATATAGCTACAACAAGCGTCAGACGCGCACGTAGTTACCGTGAGTATACCACGCAGGGGGGTATTTAAAGTAGAGTTGTTTGAGGGATATGGATCCTCGACTTGAACTATTAGATTCTGTGTGAAGCTAAAAACGTATTGATATCACAACGGTGATTTTTTTTTTTTATGATAATGAACACTCTTTTGAGTAGTAGATATAGTCCACAAGTTACGTTCAACCACCTCTATGAATCGGAAATTTCATCAACTTGGTTCTTTAAAAAGGTTGATTGGCTCTGAGCTAGAAGTTTGAAATTGTCACCAAATATTACTAGTAAATACACGTATTCAAATCTGACAAAAGTTTTAAAAACATAAAATAAATATATTCCACGTTTATACTAGCTAAATATTAAAACAAAACGTACTAAACTAAACCTCCTGTAGGTCGTTGCCTAGAATGTTATATTTTTAAACAATAGTATTCGGATTATGAATTGAAAAAGCCTGAAAAAATATCATATCGAATGTCGCAGAAGTATACAAATATTGAAATGTAGGAAAACATAATCATTTTTCCTAGATCCAACTGAAAGCTTGCAGTGAGTTGTAATTACTTATACTATATTAAGTGTACTATCAATATGGATTTCTCGGATCCTAACCCGATTGGATTGAACACAAGGTAAAAATTGAAAAATAAATCGCTTAATACGTCCGTTTTTCCTGATTCAAACTCAAATAAGGACCACATAGTATTAATTTCGAATCGATAGTTTCAAAATCGAAATCGAATCGAAAGTTGAAAACACGTTACAACTTTCAAATAAATGTTTTATTATTTTATTAAAATAGCATACGCAACTGTCGTGATTACCCGACTTTCATTACTTATTATTATTATTTTTAATCTTCATAATGTATAATGATACACATAATATAACATAACAATAAACAATTCAATAAAATGTCCTTAATGACGTACTAAAAACTAATGACCTCCAACTGTTATAATTAGGTTTTGGAACGATATTGAAATAGTGTGTTTGTACAAAAAAATATGTGGGTGTAAAATAATGCGTTTATATTAAACGCTATAGAATATGAACAGACCATACGTTGAAAATGTACTCAATGACAAAACTGACCCGCTTTAATTTTTCTAAAGAAATACTTCGTTGATTCTTAATAAAAAACAATTTGAACTCGTTTTGTATAACTAGCTGCTGGTATATATACATATATATATATATATATATATATATATATATATATATATATATATATATATATATATTTAGGTAATATTATTTCTCCTGAGAGAACTAACTAACCAAAATGTTTTAAATAATAAGCAAGAAAATCTGTACAAAAAAATTCATCTAAATTGTTTTATTTTTATTTTTAAAGAGTTTTGTGCTTCAATAGTTGTCGTTTTTAATATAAAATTAAAAACATTTCTTATACCAAACAGCTGTAGCCTAGTTTTTTCCAATTTATTTGAGATATGTAACTACACAGTTTTAATTAAAAAACAAAAGTTAAGAATTTACAATGTCTTGAAAAATTATATACTTATACCTTCAGCGCACATCGCCGTATTACATTGTATATTATTACAATCATAATGCTCGTTTTGAAAGGTTTTGAAATGATTATTTCAATTCCTTAATTCATGTAAAAAAGAGCGTCGTACCGTATTAAGTTCAAATCTAATTAAATACACCAATTAATATCAAATTCTTCGAAGTCTATGCATTAATATAATTAGTTCTAACAAGATATCTTTCAGACAATTAGACAATTTTTGTGAATTATATATATATATATATATATAAAATGTTTTTCTAAGTATGCCTATTGTACTTTTTTAACACATAGCAGAACCACCGCAATTTTTTTTTCAATTGTTATAGAATAACATCAATTGTTGTTCTATAATTCACGTGTTTTATGGGAAAACATGAATACTTAGAGATCATAAAAAAATTGCAACATAAAAATGCAATGCAAATCGAATATATACGTAAACACTCGATTTATTCAACAAAAATTTAAAAAATATCGGAAAAATCAACTAAAATTACTTTACCATGGTTTACATAATTATTTAATCAGTATTGCGTTTATATAGTCAATTTATTATTGATTAAAAAAAAAATTAATTAATTAAAAAATTAAAAAAAAAAAAAACAAGACCAGAGAATGTCATTAATTGATTACTTTTACGTACTTTTATACGAGGTATGAGATCTCGGAAACATTCAAATAATATAAATTTTTTTCATTGAACAGATGCGTTATGTTTTCTCATCCTATTAAAAAAAAAAAAAAAAAAATTGTTAGCAAACAAACCAACCATTGTTTTCCCCCAAAAACTATATAACGAACGATTAATGTACCGAACTCGTAACAATGTAATATAGTATACTAAAACATTCCAATTCACATCAATATAATGCACGAATAGACAAAAGCGATCGATATGAGTATTGCATGTAAAAATACGTTGTAACGTTTTCAACACGAAATGTTTGTTACGAAAACTAATACGTTATTATTATTATTACCGTCGGCACAGGACCCGATTCAAAATCCCCGTCAAGTGTTATGGTGTTACGTAGTTTTTTTACTCGCGTGAACCCTACAAATATAACATATGGAATATGGATACACACGGACACGTATATTCACACGCGTTCAAAATTAAAGATAACACAAAATATTTTACGGGAAGACCTTCAATTTAAATCTGTTGTTTTTTCATCAATTGGTTGGCTGTGACAACACACGTTTCGAGGAAAATTAAACCTTTTATCGAATTCGCGTATGTGCATGCAAATCCACCCGATTATAATTTTTATGTAATGCAACAAAATGACCGATCGAAAACTTAGATTCCATGTTTTTAAATTAGATATCAAAAGTTTTATAACCATTTAGCGTGCCTGTACTTTTGTGTTTTACAGATATTTTTTAGGATGAGAATTTTGATTTTCCCCGAAAACGTGTGCCACGTCGACTGCCGAAAGAGCTACGTTCGGATTGAAGGTCTTCCCGTTGAGAATATATTTTAGCGTCAAAGGTAACGCCCCAATATTAAACACTATACGGACACACACACGCCGTGCATAACGTGTATATAATATAGTAACGGTGCGATACACGAAAGAAATCTTATGCTTAAAAACGCCGAGACGCGGTGGTGCGACGGTGTTCATTTCGGTATAAAGTGACCTCGATCCACCTGCTCGTCGGTCTCGGACTGAAGTGCAGTGAGTATCGGCGCGTATGATAGGGTTTCGCGACGAGAGCCTGGTCTCGATGTAGTATTATATTATCTCATCTACACCACATACACCGCGGCTGCGACGCATAAATATACGCGCACGTTCAACACAGACATTATATGGTTTCTCCGTTGGGCGATGGTCGCAAAACGGTAGAGGAAGTGTTTTACACTTACGTATTATTATACTTACTGTCCAGACGTACAAAAGAGCGCCCATAGAAAAACTGCAGAGCTTCGAGAGGAAAATATTAAGGAAAATATGTGGACCAATATACAATAATGACGTGGAAAGATTCGAAAGAAGAACTAATGAAAACCTGCGGCAACTCTACGATAAGCCAAGTCTACGACACTTCTTAGTCAGAAAGAAGTTGGAATGGGCAGGTCATGTCTGGCGAGCCAAATGCTTGCTAATTAAGAAAGTCACGGAAAGCAGGATAACGGGAGAAAGACCAATAGGCAGACCTCGGCAAAGATGGAATGATAGAACAGAAAGAGACCTGAAAAAAGTCAATCCATTGCTAGACATGGAAGCGGCATTGGATAGAGAGAGGTGGAAAGGCATTTTGAAGAGGCGATGGTCCTGAATGGACCGCTATAAGCCTGAGAAGAAGAAAAAGAAGAAGAAGATATTATTATACAGGTATATATCGTGTCGAGAAGACACGCACGCGCACCCGCCGCAAGTACGAATGTATTTCGATTTCACGAGATTCCTTTTTTTCACAACTGTGCGTGAAAACAATGAAGCCGGTCTCGTTATGTCCGCAGCTCCCCGTGATCTGCAAATACTGCGGGCACTGACGACGAGCTTACGGCGTAAATCGTCAAACGTCCCCATCTCCGTATACGATTCGTGTACGATTTCCACTTTTTTTTCTGGTTCAATGCATCGCCGAGAAAAATAATCGTATATAAAACGGCGGTATTCGTGAAGAAGTAAACCCGGTGCTGCCCGTTAACTTATTCCGTCAAGCAGAAAAGCCTATAGTAATAACAATATACAAATAAAAAAAAAACGATTCTTTAACAACTAATCATTTTTAGTGTAAAAATAATCGTACTTACGGGTAGTGTGATTTTTAAATATAAAAAATTATGTTTCGAAACGACGACTAAATGCCGAATGAAGAAAAAAATCATCCTCGTAATTTCATATATCGTTGAAATAATGATTTTCGTATAGATAAATATATACGTACAATACAGTGCGTTTTCGTGATCTTGCATTTTTTCAAAACGAGGTTTTCAAAGTTCTATTTTTAGCCCGAAAATTTACAATTTTTTTTAAAACTTTCGTTAAGTATGTATCAACGTACCATTAATATACGGTGGAAATTACAAATTTCTAGTCACATTAATAATTGTTGAGTTATGACAAACTAAAACCGATTTAGAGAAGTGTCATTTACGGAAAATTTCACCGTTTGTAATTGGTTTTTCCCCATACCATGAAAAACTATCGAGAACAAAGAAAAATGATCTCACTAAAGTACCATCTAGATAAAATTCCTGGACTATACAGTGGTAGGTGGACTTTTTTGGAGCATTATTACTACTCGAAAAAGTTAATAAAATAAAATAAACATTATTGTTAAACCATAAAATCCTTCGTTTCACTCAGAATCGAAAATAAATTAAAAATTTAAATCAATACTTTTATTTCATACTATTTTAACTGCAGCTAATTGTTGAATGCAGTTGTAATGTTTAATTTCTCCGCAAAAGACAGAATATTCTCAACTGTTCTGCATAAATATAGATCGTATGCAACATTTCTCTAAAAGGAGAAAAATATTCGCAACCCGATCCAGGTATTTAATTTTTTTATTTTTCGCTTAAAATATGTATTTATAATTATTATTATCTTAGCCAGCTATAAACAAAACTATTGGTGTGATCATTGATTATTGTTCAAACTGACATTATGTTTCGTATTAAAAGTACTTTTGCTTTTTCAAGCAACATTTTTTGTTATTTACATAAATAACCATACATTCGTGTAGCCACGCCACACGAATATTATTAATCCTCTAAATTACGTCAAGCTCGTAACGATCCCCAGTACAAACATTTGTGTTTAAAGCTATTAAAAAAACAAACAAAAGTTCCCTGCGAATATATTTTAGCAAAACTATTATTATCAACATCATATTATAATACCCGCCACGACGTGACGTTTAAAAAACAAACGTATAATGAATTTCGCATGTATATATGATTTCTTGAAACGATTCAAACGTATATAACATTAAAAAATTACTCTCACGCCCACTCGTAATGAATAACTAACCTATCCTATAGAATACGACCAAATATTTAGGTATCATTCTAGAAAAACGACTCACATGGTCCCATCATACAAAATTATAAAAACGAAATCTTGCAAGCGTTCGTCTACACCTCTTAAAACCAATGTTAACCTAACCTATTCAAATCTGAGTCTTAGATTTAAAATGCTTGTATAAATCAATTACGCGTCCAGTTCATACTTATGGCATACGAAAATTCAGACCCGGAAAAATAGACTTCTCTGCGCATTCCAATCGATTAGATATTATGAGTTATGACTAATAAAGTAATAATAACCCATGTCGCATTGGTACATTACAAATAACAAACTCTCTTCATAAAGACACCAATCTATAGTTGAAATTCATTAGATTTAAAAATGCAATTTTCGAGTACAATCAAACCAGAGTTTTTTTATTAAAAATGTGTTTTATCTTTCTTTCCGAGAAAATGTACCTCGCCGTGCCGTCTCAAACGAAACTGGTCTCGTATTTAAAATCATTCCTTGGTGTTATTAATGTACAGGTTTCTCGTGACATAATTCATGTTTTTATTTTTGCATATAATATGTATACCAAATTAACTTATTGTTTTCACTACTACAGTTTAACATCACAACAGTTAAAAAAAAACATAAATAACACATATCCTTGACCGAACTCAATTACTAAAGTTGAAGAAGTATCCAACCATACGCTAAAATGCATGTTTCAAGTCAGACTCCGCCTATCATATTATATCGGTTATAGGTAAAAAAACGATTCAAGTATATTACCGAAAGGATTTACGAGTTAATTTAAAACAATAATAATAACACGTATCTGTATAATACAGCGCTGTAATAAACTCATTTGAGACACAAACAGTACATTACAATAAAACGTCAGTGTTATTTTTTCTTAATACTGGCTTAACCACATCCGCATTATTATGGAAATTATTCAAATAGGTCATCGGTTTTACCCTTAGAAAAAAAACAACAGCAACAGTAATAATAATCATAAAAACAATAAGCGCATGTGTGTGTGTGTGTGTGTGTGTGTGTGTGTGTGTGTGTATGTTCATTCTGAACGACTTTTATCATTTGGTTACCATTTGTTTAAAAAATCGGTTGCCTCATAACAACCCTTTGTGGGCGTACCATTATGATAATATTATACGCGTCGTGTGCGGGAGCGGGGGAAAAAAGAACAAAACTCAAAAGAAAAAGAAACGAACCACCTGCATTAATACCACTTTGGAAATTATTATAAGCCAAACGAATATTATATATATATATAAATGTATACGAACTCGCTGTTGGAACATTTATTCTTGAGTTTAAAACACACGAGTAGTGTGTTATAATTTGTATTACGTGTAGTAACGCATATTTTGTGGATATTGCCGATTTATCAACTTGTACAGGAGATTTACGGATTTCAAAAGTAATCATAATTTTTTTAACGTGAATCGTACATTATCGTAATTACACACGGAAACGGTCGGATTTAATTCGGGTGACGATGAGAATTTTCCTCTTCTCCTGAGACTTATTTTTAAATTGACGGCCAAAAGGCATTTACCTATTTGAATCCTACTATTTAGTATTTAGGATCATATACCTATTTTGATGCCTATTTGAAGATTGAGTACATGATTATTTTTTATTTATCTGCAATTGATTATCATTATTTTGAAAAATGTTCCATCCAGAAACTCTCCTAGTCGGAGAGCCAACTTCATGGTCATTTACCAAGTTAAATAACACTATAAACGCTGTGTATTATAAAACTATTTTAACTCGATTATTTTACACAGAAACGTTAGAATATCAGAATCACTATAGAACTGCAAATGTAATTTTGACTGGAATCAGATGAAAACTTATTTGTTCAAGATGGTTTTTAAGTATGATTTCGACTTTACAAAAAATACTTTTTTTTTAAATCACTCGGTCACTTTTTGTGTAATGACGACTAAACATACGTACATCGGTACACCAAATATATATTTAATACGGTTACAGCAGGTGTATAAACTATAAAATAATACATGTGACATTTGACCGCCGATTGCGAATCTGCAGTCGCCACTTCTGTTGTACTTACGTACGCAACACAACGGACAAGGTATAATAACAAATAATAATCAATAAGGCGAGGTGGCGTACTAAGTACATAGTTGAAAACTATGAATAAACGATTGACCGCTGCACACTGTAAAACGAAAAACGAACACTGCGAATAAAATCCGTGTGTTTAATTATCGTGCTGGTCAGATTTTTTTTCCAGCGAGAAGATGACCGCCACGATTCGTATAATATTAGGACAGTCGATCGATCCTTATGGGACGGCAATCGACTATTTCGTTCTCTCTCTCTCCTTTTGTAATGCCGTTTGACGTTGACAGCAAAACAAAATTTGACTCAACTTTTACACCACTGCTGTAGTGAAAATAATAGAACGTTAAAACTGGCAGGACGGTGACGCATTGGGATCAGAGTTGGACTATTGACTTCTAGGCCCGTTAGCATATGTTAACATAAGCGGTCATAAAGCATCCTCATCCCTTTTAAATATTTTTTTTTTTACTTTTCGATTGTTCATTACTTTTTTTTTAGTAATTTTTATTTCAAAACCGATCTGTATCTACTGTTGTAATCAATTCATACGAGTGTGTACAAGTCATAACTTCAAAAACAAATATTTTCAAATTTTAAAAATGTAATATTGTTACACTTTTTTTTCGTTTTAAACAGTAGCCTTTTTTGCTTCCATCTTAATTCTTGGCCCTGATTGAGACCGGACGATTCTCTTGAGATACTTGTAATTTTATTATTTTTGTATCGTCTACAAAAGCGCGTTTTATTTCAACAATAATGATATTGTAGGTTTCAAGAAAAAAATAGGCGACACTCAATAATAGCCTGTGTACTACTATATTAAATTTCCATCTCCGTCGAAGTCGTCAAAATATTTATATCTATTCGATTGTACATTATATAGCATTATATTATTCGAGTATTCGCAGTCTTACGTCGTAATCATTAGGTAATTGTACTGCACTTATACGAAATTATCATTTTTGTTCATGATCCTCATCGACGAATCGAATTTTGAAAACATCTTGATTTTTAAAAAAAAATTGATTGGGAGGGGTATGTTAGATTGAAAAAATAAAGCATATTTTTATGGAGGTATCTCGTTATTCCTCGATTATTCGTAATAATAGCTATTTACCGAGCAGAAGTGCAAAACAGCTCAAATTACAAGACGAAGAGAATTATTCTTAACGACGACGTGAACAATAAGCTACAAAGTTGTATTATTAGTAATTATACATATTGGCTTTTTGGCCCCAAAAATAATATCCGCGTCACTAATTTACGGCCATAAAGTCAAACGTTTTGTCTGTCGACTTATAACGCGGGCGTCGTCTTCACTCGGCAACCCGACGCGGGTACGCGGTCGCGAGACGTCCGGACGTGTGGCGACGTCCGTTCAACGCGCACGGACGATCCGTACCGATCGAACCGACGGTGGCCTCATCCTCCTCCTCTTGTCTCACCACAGTCGCAGAGCACCCGGTCGTCGTTTTCGAGAGCTCTGTCTTGGGACAGATTATGTATTATTATTATTAGCGACAGATAATTAAATACTGTAGACAAGCCGTGGTGCGCGGCGTGGTGGTGTCGATCGATTGTAAATATCTAACACGATCGCTTCAACTTGAACTTCGAAACAGGAATATAAAAGGAAAAATAGAGCGTAAGCGTTGGAAGACGGAATATGTCGCAGTTGATAAATGTCCACGACTGGTTCGGGCAACAACAAATGAATCAGTTCGTTAATCGTAAGAAAGAGAAGCAATTTTCAATATGATTTCCAACATTCGAAACGGAAAAGAACTTCAAGGAGTACAATAGAATAGAAGGTAGAGAGTGCATTAGATTTCATATACGAATCAATTGTCAATACAGATTATTGAGTTCAAAATAGTCTCTCAGGTACATTTAAAATTTAAATATAGTATTTAAGGAATATTTTCAAACATGAGTTTAAAAACAATTGGAATTAAGACGACTGTGATTTCAGTATTTCATAATCAGCTGTTCAACGATGGTTCAAGTGGTTCAACCTCCAACATACACAGTAAAGAAGTAACTTTGAACAACAGTGTAAATAATGGGAGAAATCAAATGAAATAATACGTCACTGAGAGCCGAAAAGCGAGCTATCAAAAAACTCGAGAATTTTTATTCTGGGTGAATTAAATACTTAAAGTACGACGGAGTTACACGTATTGTATTATGAATATATTAGTATGATTATCACTATCGTGACCCCGACGAGTCACCACGATTAATAATAAAATTATAATATTCTCAATTTCGGTTCGAAGGAAAATCGTATGAATTTTTTATCGCGGGGAACCAAACGCTATCGCTGTATATTATACAATAATAATTAGATGCGCGCGCCGCGCGTAGTCTTGCTATAGACCTAAACATAATAATATTTAGCTTCATAATTATGGTGACCATTATTCGAAAAAAAAGAACAGAAATATAAATACAAAAAAACAAAGAAATTTTACAAAGTTTGAGTGAGTCGATTAAATAAATCCTGTGCTCGTAAGTAGTTATGCCATTATATCAATGTTTATTTTTAAAATCATTTTCGAAACATTCAAGTAGTGATTATTGCCTCCTGTTTTTTTCCATCCATTTAAACGTATACGCACACTATTTTATTGGAGTTTTTTCGTCACGTTAAGGACGTCATAAACTCATCATATACGTCATAACTCATAACTCATCTCATACTCATGCTACACATTCGTAATAATCAAGTGGACGTCCGCCATTGATCGTGATCTGCGAATCTGTTTCGAATATGATACACTATTATAATATGCATATTATTATATGTGTGATTGACGAGCGTGCGTATATTTGTCTAAACATCACGGCCCCAAGACGCAAAACCAAGTGCATCTCGATACGCATAGTTATTCAACGAATAATACAATGTATTTGTTACAATGTATTTTAAATGGCCTAATACATTTCGTGTGCACGCATTGAATTTTGTGTAGTAATATTATGTTGCAGTTATTAATATTATAATCGCTATCGTATCAATTACTGCACGGCGAATGATCTATTTAGTATTATATGTATATAAATATGATGATAATATTAAATTTATATGACGTATAAATAAACACACGAATGTACGGTATAATTATTATTAATTGTCACGTCTTGTTTCGATAGTGATATCTGTACTCGAGCGCGTACGAATAAACATACAATAATATGTATCTATACGTATTTCAATACGAGTATAATATTAATATGTACACGTAATTGATAATTCACACCGTTCATAAACCGTCTGACGTCTTACCGATGCGAGTCCTGCGATATATACACGGGCGAGTAAAATTTGTAGCCGATGAAAAATTGAAAACAACCATATTTGGTATTATTTGAAAAATGTGTTTGAGATTATCAATCCACCCGGTGAATCTGAAAGTCTCTCGTAGATCAAAATGGTAACCGAAGTCCGGAGGTCAGCTGACCCGCGCAAATCATTTTATGATATTGTTTTCGCAGCGAAAAAAGTCTCTGCACAAGGAAATAATATTTGAGCTAAATATAGAACTTTACAATGCATAATTTTTTGAAACTTTGTTCCTAATGACGGTTTTATTTTTAATATTAAAACTTGAATTTTAATATGACTTTATTCACATAGCCACCAAACGATAATAAAAACATTTAAAAAATAGTGAGTTAGGATTTTTTTTTTTTACATGAGCGTTTGCGTTTAACAAAATTCTTAAACAATTTTTACGGGATCAGCTGCTTTTACATCAATTCTCAAATGTAAATGTGTTTGAAACATATTTGATGAATCCAATTATTATGAAATTTGGAATACAAAGACAAATATATTTTTAAATATCTTGAGGTAAAAACAGTCTGTGTTTATAACAAAATGAGTAAAAGGATTTAAAAAAAAAACCTACCGACAATTAGCAAAAACATGTAAACAGTAAACATTACACTAAAGTTTTGCTCGCAAACGTTTTATTAAAAAAATGATTTATCGTTTCTTTAAAATTCAATACCTACTCAATAACACGTTGGCCGTTACCATTATTTTTTCCGAGGACCAAAAGAACGATGAACGAACTTTTCACCGCCATTTCTTGTCGAGAACCGAATGGATGAAAGACGAACTTTCACCACCATTATCCTATGCCGGCTTTTTATTCGTTTTACATAATATACTTATACGTACACTGAATATCAAAATTTTCAACCATCGACAGCCGAAAATCTGTAAACAAAAGAAAGAAAATTGTAGTTGGTAATTGGTTGATTATTCTGGGTGAAAATGTTGGTCGGTCTGACGAAATCAATTAAAATTTAACTTGTTGATCGACCCGGAACCAATTTTTTTATTGGATTGTCCCATGATGATTTGACAAATACGATATCTTTTGTTCTTTTCAATGTTTTTCAGTTTTTATTTTAAATTAAAACTATATTACTGCGCTATATTAATATTTATATAACTATAATATTAAAAAGCATTTTTTAAATTTTAAATTTTATTCTATAGCTTTCATTAGATTCAAAAAAAAAAATTGACAACATTTGGGCTAAAAATATAACTGAAAATACGTGGTTTTTTAAAGCTTATCTCCAATAAAATTGTTAATATTCGACTAATAGATAAATGAAAATGTAATTAGACCATACTTATATATTAAATTAACAGTACTGAAAATATTTCAAAAATTATTAGTCAGGATTTTTTTTTTCGAAAAAACTTTATTTTCCTAATTTTAAAATTTTAAATTTTATCCTACATACAAAACAAAAATTTCAATAGCCATATTTTAAACCAGATTTTTAGTAAAATCTTGGCAGTAAAATGTTTTTTTTAATGTTTCGCCATATTTTCATTATGATTTTTCAAATTTTTTGAAAATGTTTATTTTATAGAATGGTATGATAAATTAAAATTAAATTAGTGGTATTAGTTTATTTTCAATAATTATTTTAAATTTATGACAAATGATAATAATTATTGTGCTCACCACGATTGTATGTAATACACTTTGTAATGTTTATTAAATATTGTTTATATTTCTCTCGTTAACAGCTATTAGTGTTAACAATATTTTCAAAAAACTTATAAAATCGTAGAAAATAAACGACTGAATCTTTATTAGAATTTTAATCACCACAATTTTTCAAAAATCAGGTTCAAAAAATTGTTATTTTGATTTTTCTTTAGAACCAAAGAATACAATTTTAAATTTGAATTTTGAGATAATACAATTTTTGAAATTGTCTTAAAACATTATTATTATAGCGCTGAAATGCAGTATTTAATTAAAAATTTACATTATTCGTTCTGAGGACAAGATAATATATAATAAAATGATATACAATAAGATATAAATATACATGGGGGTCCTACGAAGATTTGTCCATTGCGATATCTGCCGAAATAAAGAAGACAATCGAATTCTGATTTTTTTTAGATCACTAACAGGGTTAAGGATAACAAATAATTCATATTTTAATTACTTTAAATTTGACAACAAACAATTTAAAAATAACTATCATTTTGATACTTTCAACAAATTGAAAGATAATTAATTGAAATTCTTTATTTTCATTAATTTGATTTTCAATAATTTTAATGAACAAATTAATGAAATTTGATTTTCAATAATTTTTTTAGTTTCCAGAAAAATGATGTATTATTTATTACCATAAATTATTTAATAATTATTATCAATAAGTTATAAATGACAATGAGATAAACCTTGATTATTATAATGCACTGAACAAAAATATTTTTCTTCTCATTCGTGGTGTACAAGACAAAACGTACACATTGCAGAGCAGTGGCGTGTAATATGGATTTGAAGTGTTGCTTCGGCAACACTTCTATTTAAATGGGTGGGTGGGTGATTAGTAAACACTAAACACTGATCATGAATAATTTTTTGGTTTTTAAGTGAAATATCGTAACAAAAACAAACTCATCACTCAACACAAAACAGTAAACAGTAGAAATTATTGAATATTATAAAATGTAGAAAAATAAACATAAACAATAATAAATGCTGGTTGATACCGAACAATTTCAAGGATGTGTAATTTCATTAGTGAAGCAACACTAATTTTTCTGAGGTTACACCCCACTGCTGTGAAATACAGAGACTCAACGTTGTATGAAATCTTTGTAGGGTACTCATTTCAATTCGCTCATAAGTCACACCAATACTTTAGGATCATGGTTGGATTAAGATACTTTAAACCTGTAAGCAAATATCCCCCCTACCCCATAACATTATAAATAAATTGAAAAATGTAAATATAATTCTAATTTCATTATTATAATAACATTGAATAGTCATTATTTATATATAATGTCTTATAAACATTGATTTCATTGAATTTACATATATATTTGTATTTTCATTTGTATTGCATTTATTTAAGATTATGAGCACACGAAAATACTTAAAGGTGCAAATAAATACCAATCTTACATTATTTATACTAAGTGAAAAAAAAAAGTTATTTAAACAACAAATTGCAGTTATATAACGTTATTATTTAAAAATTCTTCAACTACACCACTACATGAACTATAATTTAATAATTCGTTTACAATGTTGAGTGATGTCAAATCATTTTAACGAAAAGAACTAACAGCAGATCTTAGATAATTTTTATACGTTTTGAAACCGAGAAAGAACGTTTGCCAGACAATTAATTTAAGGGTTTGTTGATAAGTAAATAAAGTTCGGAAAACTATAATATAATCAAATAAGAAGATAGAAATTGAAGATATTTTTGTTTGATACATAATCACATAGGTCATAGCTACTACACATCATTCACATTGTCGGCATTTGTTGATTATAATACCATTATAATTTTATTTTCGTCGAAAAATATTTACATATACATACATAAGTAATTTTTTATTTATTTTTTTTTTATTAAAATTTTAGTCACAGAGAAAATATTTAAAAGGTTTCTTAAATATAATAATATTTTATTTTTTGCTACCCTTCAAATTAAGGTGCATGTTAACATGTATCTATCATACCTTATGGTTAATCCAGCATTGTGTAGGAAGTATTGTCAATAAGGTTTTTATAATTCTGGGAAGTAATTTCTCAAAAGCCCAAAGGCCCTAAAAACTAGTGCGAACTCCAGAGCTATATGTCGTACTTGCGGGTTAGTACAGTGAGCGATAACCAAAACAGATAACAGTCCGAAATTCGTAGATTTTGGAATTGGCAATATGTGTGCCAACTGCCAATGGCAGAAAATAAGGACATTTTCAAAGACTAATCGCACCTACATTTAGAACTTTGCACACGCAGAAATTCGACAACCAGACGAGGCTTAATCCTAATAATAACGTGCTTTAATCTTTATAATTATTGTATTTTCGATCTTTTCCATATTTTCCATTAAAAGCGCTCGGGGTTTAGTTTTTTCTGGAATTTATTGATTTCATGACGGTTTCAATTTTATATTTTTTCCTTTGTATTAAAAAAAAAAAAAATGTAATTTCAGACATATATAAATCTAATGCACAAAGAAGTGTGGTTGAAGGTTAATCGGACGTATTATATTATAATTACGTTTCAAGAATCTAATATTGCACTATATTACTATTCAATTAAAACACAAAATACACTAAGGTTTTACGTTATACTTGTTGTTGCTGATTGACGGCTATCGTCACTTTACATCTACGTCTATTGTTTCTTCGTGTATTGTGGAATCCAATCACAATCACAGTTATCGGTAGACACCAGACGGTAGTTATGCTCACGTATTGTATGAATTACAATCTAACTTGCCTCTCGACCGTGATCTACAACACATACTTTAAATTACACATAATATTATATAATATAATTAAAAACTATTTAATATACTCAAAATAGTTCAAAATAATGAATAGGACAAAAGCTATTGCATTTGTCATATAGATCAAAAGACACCCTGTATTTATGAAATTAGTTTAATTGTTATTTGAGTATTATTATCTTTACCTTATAATATTTTATATAATGTTTTAATAGATGCAATAGGCATCTGTTAATTTTAAATAACTCAAATGTTTTCCACATTCAAAGCATATAAAATATAATCAATTTTAAATTTAAAAAATACCATATTTGTTGAAAACGATAACATACAGATCGGCATCTAGTCTTGACAAATACAATATGACTGACCTAAAACGCTGCATACAAATATTGATTAACCTTTGTCAAAAGTAAAATAAAAATGATTCATTCGTACAGATACATCCGTGAGGATAGTATAAATGTATACGAGATTTGTATACATGTTCTCGTATTGTTTGATGCGTATTCGAATGAAATAAAGTCATGAAAAAAAATTACCCAACCTGATTTTTTGGGGTGTATGAATGAAATATTTTTCTATAGGTTTTATTATTAAAATTGCTAATACTTGAAGTTGAATTTAATGTTGGTTAAAAAATATCCATTATAGTGTTTAAGTGTTTTATACTATGCTATACTCACGTAGAAATAATGAATGAGTTTACAGTGTCTCAAATCTATTACTTAAATGCAATAACTTTTGTTGTATTAATTATTTTTAACTTTGTTTCAATAAATACGTTAATGCTGCGTAACAATTGTACGAAAATAATTTGTAAACAAAATTTTAATTTTGAATAATTAGGCTTAAAAACTTAATATAAATTTACGCGTACTCTCACCTAACGATACTGACAAATCGTTAATTAATATTTTTTTTCCATAAACGTTTCATTAAATCAATCAATTTTAATAACTAAACGACATCAGTTTTCAACTATAAATGTGTTATGAGAAATGATTCGTCCATCGAATCATTAATAAACTGTCAATGTAGAACAAAAATGTTTTTTATAGTTTTGATAGAAAAATAAATCTACCGACAATATGTTAAATATGTGAACAGTAAATATCACTCTGAATCGTTTTACTTAAGAAATTATCTATCGAATTTTTAAAGTTCAATACACTTATCACTATAACATGGTCCGAGGACCAAAGGGTTGAAGCACGAACGACCACCACCATTTTCTTGCCAGAATTTTAGTCATTAGTATTTGGTGGTACGTGACTGATTCATAATACAATTGCACGAAAAACAAAAAAACAAAATTGGAAATCTCTGTTTCAGATAAAATGACGAAATTCATTCGTCGGGATATTCTGGTCTATTCCGTAATGATTTAACGTATTCATATGTCATAAAGTACTGCCGTATGAAGATAATAAATAAAAAATAGTAATTTATTCTAATTCTTCTATAGATATATGATATATATATATATATATATATATATATATATATATATATATATATATATATATCAAATCCTTCATAACCTAAACTTGTATAGTTGTATGGTTATGGACATTAAAGTCAAACGAATATAAAGTCAGCACCTTCGTCACGTAGGTCTCATAAATTAATATTCTGCTTTCAACTAGAAAACGTATGTCAAGTTCATCATTAATAGATGTCATTGTTATTAAAATTTGCCGTTTTCCGTACCGATAATAATTATTACATATCTACATCAGTAGTCGCCGCACAGCACGTGCAATCATAGCTTAGAGGTGTTTGGCAAACTCATCGAAAGTTAACAATCAACATGTTATTAGTGTATAGTGTCGTACAACTTAATTAAATCGTCATACTCGGAAGACGACCGATTTCAAACAGAACTTTACACCTTGAACACGTCCTGTTTCAATCACAAAACATTCAAATCAATTAGACACTCGCATTCAAGTAAAGCGTGATAATCGCATCATGCTTAGGGTGACCATATTACAAAAATAAAAAACGGGACAGTTGTTACCCCTCCTCCCTGAAAAAACCAAGTTTTAGATTTTGTGATTTGATGTATCTTCCATAAGGGTTGCAAATTTAGTATTTTCAACGCTTCTAAAACTTGCTCCATTGCAAAAACGGCATAAACTTTTTTAATCAATTCACGTTTCGTTCGAGCGCAAGAAAATTTTTTTTCATGAATTTTCTTTATAAGAAAGGGCGTACAATATATAGATCGAAACGAATGAATATGCTTGCTAGTATGAAAAAAAACATACCTTCTTCGGCCGTAATACATTTGCTCTCATCCGATATTTCAGATTTTCTTTTATTGATCAATAATGATGTAAATTTATTAGAACTGCTAGACGCGGCTAATAAATGTTTCCGTTTTTGTAGGTGCTGTTTTATATCTGATATCCCACCATATTTGAATGAAAAAATAGATTTACACTCGATACATAGAACTCTCCCTATTTCATCGGCTTCTCTTAAAAAAAGGAATTGAGTTTTTTAATTTAGGAATATTTAGGATAGGTATTTCTTTCGTACTTCAATATTTTTTTCATAAAATTAATTTAATTATATGGAAATAACGGGAATAAATTGGGACCATCTCATAAAAACGGGATAAAAAGCGTCCCGTTTGAACTTTGACGGGACAACGAGATATGATGATCACAAAAGGGACAATCCCGTTTTTAACGGGACGTCTGGTCAACCTTATCACATGCTCTTTACACGCGTGTAGAGCCGTACGGCCGTTATTGCCATTATCTTCAAAACGCATCACTTTTCAAAAACGAGCTTCCCACGGTCACACGACACTTTTCGCGTGGAAAAATCGCGTTCCGTTCACCGTGTCTACAATCGCTTTTAGCAATAACAATAATTAATCGTTTGTCGTCATTAAAATACTAAGTGAACAGTGCGTCGTATAAGAAAAGTTCTGGATGTTCACGTTTTGACCGTGCGAGCGTACGTGACGGAACAATTATTAATCAACAACAAACCTAAAATAAAACACAAACGACTACAAGCAGTGTTGCCAGAATGAAAAACATAAATGTTCGTACATAAAAAATCAAATGACAAGATGGTGGTGGGGGGACAACCCAGCCACCCACTTAAGAAAAATGTTAGTAAAATATTAACAAAAGACTTAAAGACCTTGTTTTTGAACTTTAGTAGCTAGTGCTTAACCAGTTTTTTTTTGATTTTATGATTATAATTTATAACTGAGCGGTCAGAGGTGACAATTGTGCAAGACGGAGAATCTCCCCCCTCCTTAACTTGAATTATCTTTAAACTTAAATTGTTACATATTAATATATATATATATATATATATATATATATATATAATATATAACAATTTTACAACTACCTACACCATGAACTGTAAACTGTAAAGCCAGATTTTTATGGAAAATTCAAAATCGAAAACCTTAGGAACAAGAAATCTTTTTTTAAATTTTTATCAGTCTTATTAGTTATCATGTACTTGACGTTATTCTGTGACTTGACTATTAAAAATACATCCCTGCCATACAATAATTTATAAATTTAATAATTTCCATGTTGATAAAAAAAATAAAAATATTTACATTTTTATGAATTTAATGGCAAAATATTTAAAAAGTTCGTATTTAACCGTACGAATGTTCGTTTTTTAAAATGTTCGTACATTGATTGGAAAGTGTCAAAATGTTCGTATGAAAACGAACATGTTCGTACGTCTGGCAACACTGACTACAAGTGCGTGCGTACGCGTCGCGATGGTAATAATCGTGCTCTGGTGACACGAGATATACAATGTTATATTTACTTATATATATATATATATATATATATAATTATTATTATTATATTTATTCAATGCGTAGTGATGATATTATGTACTTTTAATCGCCGAGGCGAGAGAAAATTAATCGCGGGCGGCGGGACATCGATGACGGCTTATTGGTGTATTATTCATGCGTTACGTAAAACATATTAAAAAGTACATATTCATAACGTGCACGATTATAGGTGTTGTTCACATATTCGTTACCGATGCCGACGAAGCATTCGACTTGGCCATTCTGTTTGAATCGAATATATATATATATATATATATTGTGTTGTGTGAAACATCATTGTCTTGGCCAAGACCGTGAATTTTTTTTTTCTACTCGCGTCCACGTGGCGGAAATATTCACGCACGCGCGGGGATGTGTGTGTGTGTGTGTGTGTGTGTGCGTGTGTAAAGAACGAGCATGGTTATGGTTTTATAATATTTTATGCGTGTATAGTAAATTATGTAGAATACATTGTGATTTGTTGATATAATGCATAATAATTTTTCTGTTCACAAACAAAAATATTATAGATGGAAGAAATTAACTACCAAAATACGGTAACTTAATATCAAAAGGTTGTCAATGTGCATATCATGAATTATACGGCATACATATTGTGTATTTAAAATTAAAACCATACAGTGTACAACTCAATTCACGCAGAGAGTGCGTTTTGACGGTATACTGCATAAAGGACCGTATTCTACCGTCTCTCCCTTAACCCCCTCCGGTTTCAGGACGCATGCTGTAATTCACGTGTTATTATCACAGCAGGCAGTGTCGTCCATCCAGTCAAGCCCGGGGAACGGTTTCACATTAAAATTCGTAACGGTCAGTCAAGCCGTACCTGTACCGGTGAAGAAATGTTGCCGAGTAATAAATATTAGTCACAACGACACTGGACCAAAGTTAAACCACTAACTATCTGAATCATATACCTTTTTTCGGGTAGGTATACGGTCACAGTACCCATACGGCGCCGAAGAGTGCTTTTCCACGTCACACGTTTCCTGTTCGGTCGATTCATACGGGCCAACAATACAAAACTCCATAATTATTATTACCTAATTAAGCTATACCGTGTTAATATTGTTTAAAAACGAACATGGTTGAGTACATAGAATAAAACGAGTCACGCAGTCGCTTCATAACGGCGCGTGAATATATATATAGTTGTATATATTACGTGTGTGTGTTTTATAATCGACAATAATATGATATATTATGTAAATCGTCTTTATTGAAATGTGAGAATGAAAATAGAAAAAAAAACCAGTACAATCGAACGACACGTACCTACCCATATCATATCGAACGTATATTATATTATGTGTTCGTAGTGTATATACTAATATTAAAATAACTATTATAATGACGGACTTAATTAGTTTACTTTGCGCGCGACACACATTCGATTCATTTTAATATTTTTTACCGTAATATTTTCATTTTTATTTTTCAATATTCATCAACCTCGCGTTTAAACTCACCGATATGGCGACGTCTGCCAATAGTACGTGACATCTGCAGGTACCCCTTTTATACAGTTATACCCGTGCAAAGTTTACCTGCTAGCGACCAGAGTGCACTATGTCCCGTCATTCATCGCGTCAACGAATTAATTAAAAACCTCGTTTTTTTTCCACACCGCGTGCGTATAATTATAATATTATTACCGTGCAACAATTACCGTGTGTGCGGGGTACAGGTGATATTGTTATTGTACAGTACGCCGGCGACGCGATGGCGAGTTCGTGCAAGTTTAATCAATGTACCACGACTCAGTGGCGGTTTTACGGGAGGACTTCCCCCCCCCCTTGAGCCGTGTAAAAACTAAAAATATGAATGAGTAAACAGTTTCCTAAATATCGTATTGGCGATAATTTTATGTCAAAACTGTATACTGTTTACAAACATGTTTGCTTCTCTCGTTATTTTCTGGTTTACTCGTATGTACCGTGATATACCGTATCAAATGGTATCAGAAAGTGAAAACTGGTAAACAGTCAGCAATTACTCTGCTTTCGTTACCTCTGCGAAAACATGGATACATGGGCGCCGACTATTGGGGTGCTGCGGTGCTCAAGCACCCCATGAATCATTCTATGGGGTGCTCTGCACCCCATGAAATAAAAATATAGAGCAATTCGTAATTTAATACGTTTATAATTTTTTCGTTGTATAATATTTATGGCAACAATATATTTTGGATGTTTTGATAACTCGTTCCTAACATACATATGAAATGAAAATAATTTTATGTATAATAATTAATATGTATTAAAAGTTTTAATATATGAAAAAGGTCGTATTAAATAAGGTAACAATTTATGTTGAAAAAAAATTATTATTTATTTAAATTGACATTTATTAATATCTAAGGATTTTAGGCACCCCATGGAATTGGGAAACCCGGCGCCCATGCATGGATATGATTGTGGTATAAAGTTTACAGAACTTATAATTACTTCTCGTGTATCAAGCAATAGGAAAAAATAAATGGAATATGTATGCAAATCGTAAGTGTATGCAAAATATTTTTACCCCCCCCCCCCATCCCTTGTGGCTTCTCAAGAACCGCCAGTGCCACGACTGGACGTTTGTGAATTTATTCGACGACGGATCTGCGTTTTCGTGCGAAATCATAATGCCGCGTCGCCCTCGGTCCGTTCGAGAATAAAGACGATTACGTTTTCCCGACTGTCGCGACCGGATCAATTGGCCGGACTGCAATATCTGCGCTCGTTTATTATAAAGCCGGTAGAGAGGACGATTTTTTTTTTATTTCGTCTACACGGTTATCAGCTAATTCAAACACGAGATCCAGGTAGAAAACGCAGAGACATTATCCAACGATAACAGTAATTACCACTCTGACAGGCGTCCCGACGGTTAGGTTAACCTCTCGGTGTAAACCGTATATTATTATCTGTGTGGAATATTTTAAATTTGTCGAATTCGATCCACGATCAAACTACTGTCGTATACCTTCAGCAGTATTAATTACGCTATGTTTGATCATGGCAGTGTATACTACTTTTCGTATAATTGTGCTTATTACGTATTGACTCGTTGTACAAAAATATTAGTTTGTCAATAACGGTTCAAAATGTTCATGTTCCGAACATTTGTAAACGGTCATAAGTGTGACTGACCACAATATTATTCACTTCAACTTATTTTTTTTAAACTGATTCATTAATTTAATACTAAACTGCCTTGAAAAACCGAGACGGTAATTGATATAGACACGTATTTCCCGGCTTTTGTCCAGAGGCCGAGACCTCCAGAATCGTGCAGCTATCCTCCGCCTATAGGCAGCTAGGCGCCTCTCGCGGAGGATGCCGGCCAACGCGGCGAAGCCGCATAGGGGCATGTATCAGTGACCCCGTGACACCCGGAGTCGCCGAATCTCCGTCCCAGTCCGTTTTCGCTTACTGGTAAACGGCGGATCTTTCAGCACCACCCAGCGAAACCGACAACCCCTGCGAATCCAGACCCACCGACAAAAGAAAGTCGGATCAGGCCGGCCGACGACGCGTAGACACGCGCTGCCGTGGGCAACCGGCCGCCCGCAGTACCGGTCACAATCGTCATCGGTTGGACAGGATGCGTCACCCCGTGTGTAAGGGGGTGACTACCGACAATGGGCGTTTTATAGAATTAACCAGGCACAAGACGGGCCACTCCGGCGAGTTCCCTGGGCCCCCGGCGTGCCAGCCGTATCGGGGTTACGGGAGTGATCAATTATGGAGGACGCCCGGCTGTCCCGCCCCAGTGCGAGGACCGTCGATCCGAGGACCAATCGTTCCCCGCATCGCACACTCCGGGCTGCGACCCTAAAGAAACCGGTGGCACCCAGAATCCCGCGGGAATTGCAGCGCTTTTGTCCGTACTTAGCCGGACCGGGTAAACCCGATTCGTTGCCCACACAGCACCACGAGGAGGTGACGGTAACAGACGTACGCGACCCCGGGAATCCGCGAGGGAAACCCGGGATACGCGGACGCCAAGCACGACTCCCGCTGTATGGAGAAGGCTTCGCTATATCGATATAGACAATATGAGTCCTATTCCTACACTCTAGTTATGTTTGATTCCAAAAGAAATTTTCAAAAATGAGAAGCTACGAAAAAGTTGTGACGAAGAAATAAAAACAAACTAAATTTTTTACCGTAGGTCGGTAGTCCGAATAGCCAAGAACGGATCCAAGGGAGACCAAGAGGCGATCGTCTCTTCCCCGGTAGGCTTTGTTGAATTCTAGTGTATATTAAATAAATTAAAAAATTGTGTGCGAATAAATTTGTCCGAAAGAAAAGTGTTCAAAT
Source organism: Therioaphis trifolii (assembly GCA_027580255.1). NCBI lineage: Eukaryota > Metazoa > Arthropoda > Insecta > Hemiptera > Aphididae > Therioaphis > Therioaphis trifolii. Next base: position 10,821,904 of record CM050409.1, on the reverse strand, counting down.
GTTATTCGTTAGAAAGTTTAAATATTCAAATTGTAGTCAACTATTCGAAAAACAGAATGTATTAAATTTAATATTTCTAATCTAAATGTCGATTGACCGTATATATATATATATACAGGGTGTTCCAAAATGATTCATCCGATTTCAAAAAATCATATGTATTGTAAAACTGGATTAATCGTGTTAGAATATATTTTACATTTTAATGGATCATTTTAAGTTTTAGGAACAATGCTTATAAATGTTCAATGTGACCCCCGTACTTGCACGACACACATCTAAGCAATAATCAAATTCCCCATAAACCTTTTTTGAAGCATGTCGACTGTAACCAAGTTGATGGCGTCTGTAATGCGACTTTTCAATTCGTCAAGATATTTTTGAAGGGGAGGTACACAAACAATGCTTTTTATGTAAACCCAGAGAAAAAAATCACAAATTTTAAGATCCGGTGAACTGGGCGGCCATGGACACAATGTAGCGTCATTAGCACTACAGCGACCGATCCATTGCTGTGGTAGTTAATCGTTAAGAAATTTGCGTATTTCTAAGGACCAATTTGGTGGTGCTCCATCTTATTGTAAAATGAAATCATCTCCATCGGCTTGCAGTAGTGGTAATAGCCAATCCTTAATCATTTGTAGGTATGAAGTTCCTGTTATTATGTTGCCATCAAAGAAAAATTTTCCGTACACTTTCTTTCTGGAAACGGCGACTAAACTGCACATTATCGCGAATTATCGGCAATCGATAAAAACTCGATAACACCACCTTTCAGATGGTTGGTGCTTCGTTTACCTTAAATTACAGGAACAATATTTATAGTCTACCAAAATCGGATGAATCATTTTGGAACGCCCTGTATATATATATATAGAGAGAGAGAGAGAGAGAGAGAGAGAGAGAGAGGGTGGATTTTAGAGCATGCTCACCTTTTTTGCCATAAAAGTGCATTTTTTTTAATGTTCAAGTTACCGTAAAACTATGTTTTTATCATTTTTTTCATAATTTAAAAGATGTAATCTGTAAGAAGCAATTAAAAAAGGTGATAACAACAATTATTACTAGGGAAGTATGTAGTAGAGACTATAGACCCTATAGAACAGGGGTCGGCAATTGATTTTTATGACGGTCTAGATAATTCGTAAACAAATTTTCAAGGGCCAGAAAAAACTTAAATATTAGTTAGATAATATCAATGTATTTATTTTCGTATTAAATCACAGTTTAAGATAATTAATGTATTCGCTATCGTAATCTCCAATTACGTCATAACAAACGGATCAAATATCTAAATTCTATACGGAATTCTAAAATGTGCGGAAAACCGACGTCTAAGAAAAATATTTTCGGCGGTCCAGTTATTTCCTCTCCGCGGGCCGGATTTGGCTCGCGGGCCGCCTATTGTCGACCCATGCTATAGAATAAGACTTAATTTGGATACATTTTAATTACATCGCTTCTTTTAAATAAGAGAATCCACCACTAATACGGGTTGAGGTGACTAAAAATAAGTGAAATTAGTTAAAAAATCAATACAATATTTAAGTCAGATTTCAAAAAGTCCGCTCATGACTCACGCTCCTATTAATGTGCAGTAACACAACACGATTAGGGAAACATGTGCTATAAATAAGGAGTGACGATAATCAAAATTTGTTTTAAGTATTTATATAGGTGATAAATAAATATAATAAACAAAAAAAATCTCATGTTATTTTTATTCTTACCTTCACTTATAAATTTGACTAGGTAGTATATTATAATTATATACAACATACACGTATTATGATAATGTGTATTTGCGAGTCAAAGGTTTGACACTTAAAAGTATGACGTGAATGCTTTTTTAATATTACAACTGATTACATTCGTATACCTTTTAAAAATAATAAATAACTAGAAGTAAAATTAAAATAATAAAATAATTATAGTAAACACAACATGAACATATTATAATAATTAAAAATTAGTGTATTTCTTTTTTTTTTATATAACTTTTCGATATTTCACCGAAATCTTCCGGTACATTCGTGCGAATCAATCACCACTAAGCCATCATTCATTTTCCGTAGGCCTGATTACATTGGTTAATATAGTGTTATACTATAATGTTTTTCAGTCTTTATAAAACAAAACGACTTGTGATTCTGGATGTTATTCGTATAATCGAGAAACATATTCGTTTCACATCATAGATTATAGGTCTTTCCAGGTATCACTAAAATAAAAACTAAACAGTTCATTTTCTATAAAAAATGAATGTCAACAATATACTTAAATAATAATCATAATATGAAAAAAAAATATTACTCTAGTAGCATAACCTATGGTATTTGTATCGCAGTAATTATTAAATAATATAATTCAGGTCATCCGAATGTAAACAGAAAGGGTGCATTATTTGAGTTTTTAAACGCCATCATATTAATATGATAATCATAAAATTAAACACTATATATCATATTTATAGTTGAATATATATATATATATTTTTTTTTTAATCGAAGTTATTATTTACAAAACGTGTCATCGCCTGATATCAAATATAATGATATTAAAAGCGTTGGCATGTTTCTACAGGGACTTTGTGTGGCTTTTGAGACACTTATAACTTTTCTAATTTATTGTTTTAAAGCATATTGCATTGTAAAAGTCGTTATTTGTGTAAATCAGTTCAAGAACATATTTATGTATATATTATCTAGAGTCTGTAATTTTGTCTTATTTAAAAATGATAGGACTAATAGTTCTTACTGTCACTTGAATGCCATTTTCCACGATCATAGTTTAAGAATCGCATTAAATTAAGATGTCAATAAGCTTTGGCTAGTGAGATCGATAATATGATCGAATTGTTGCACCTAGATTTTATTTCCATGCTCTGTAGTTCCCAATCCACATGGCCATATACAAGCTAGAACAAGCTGATTTTTTTTTCTTAAAATATTGTTATGTATTACTCCGGGACTCTGCCGCCTGCTCACTTCACTCGTCAACCTTCTGACCCAAAATTAGGCCAATAATCAAAATTGTTCGGTGATTAATTGAAATAAATAGAAAAACGGTTTGTTGAAATGATATTCCATCTGATACAATAATAATTATCTGGGTAATACTCTGAAATGTTGTATTTATTAAATGGAAGAAAAAAGAATCCAAAACTTGTTTATGTAATAAAAAGCTTTCAAAACATTTTTGTATTGATATTACATTGTAAAACTATTTGGATTAAGTTTTTATTTATAGATCACAACAACGAAGATATTATACGTGGCGCATATAATTGATAAAAAATCATAATTTAATATAATGAACACGCAAAAATTTATCGAAATAATGTACGTATACAGAATATAATTAAATATATTTATATATAAATTTATTGTAATATATATTATATGCTTTCGGAAATAAGTAGAGCGTATTAGTTTTATTATGAAATAACAAACAAGTCAAATTAATTTGTTTTTAATAATCCACAGTTGTGTGTTTCAAAATATTTCATTAGTTTTAAAGTAAAAATTAATAGAATAATAACGTATTTTAGTTTTGAAGGATAGATTCATTAACTGGTTTGAACTTTTTTTTATGTAAATAGACAACAGTGATGATGGATGCCATTGTACAAATATGTTTATCGTATTAAATATATTAATGAAACGCTATAAAACCAACTTAATCCACACTATGGTGGGAATAGTTTCCGTGTTTAAAGTAATAACTATAATATTCTAATGCATTGAAATTTGATACTCGTAGTATCAAAATAATTGCTGGAATATTTCACAAACTTGAGTATTTCTCCTAACAATTCGTTTCCAGAATAATTTGTCAATTACATGTTTACCATACAAATAATATATCTCGACAATGACTTAATAAACTAAACACTAAACAGTCCCAGTTACAACAAAAAAAAAATAATAATAATAATAAAATAATTTCACTATAAATTAAACAACCACTCAAATCCACTAGTCTCTATCTTAGCCAGTGAATTCTTTTCAGATTATCCTCCTCGTTGACAAAATAAGACACTGGTGTCAAGATCTCTCAAATCTTAATTAGTGTTTAATTTTCAACAATGTCAGATGATTCACACACTAATGGGCCACCCCCCTCATATTTATCCATGCTTGTTTTGGTACTTATATTTTTTATTATTTTCATATTTACTCATTATATTAAAGGAATTACAGTTTGTAAATACTCTACGTTTTAAAATAAAAAAATATACATAATATAGCCATAGGTATACTTATATATATATTTGTATACAGTACGTAGTAAGTTAGTAGTATGTATAAAATACGTATTATTAAGAATTAAATCTATATTAGTTGTAATTTATAGCAGTTTGATTTGCACTCATTGTTCAGATAAGTACTGTACAGTTAAAATAAACGTTTTGAAGTATTTAGCTGCAATAAATAATATTACAGGTACTATTACAGTTGGTGCACTGAAGCTGTACGGCGTACGCAGTGAAGCTTTCTAATGTAATGTTGAAGTCTGTAAATCATAAGAAATTATCCTGAGAAATACGTTATAGTTTTAAAATCAAATAATGAAACGATATTGCCATTTAGTTTTTCAAACTTGGTTTTAACTAGGAATAAATGTAGGAGGTAGGACGAATATCGCACAAAATGATTTTTGGACTATACAATTGTGAAGATCCAGTTAATATCCAATAAATAAAACATAGTTTGTTAATTGTATATCCAATAACCTGATCAAATGGCTAGTAATATTAAGTTATTTCAGTTAATCAGCATTAAATTTCAAGAGAAATATATCGCATATTAATTTACATTCGTAAACATTAGTATCCGTGAACATTCTGTATGTATATCCAAGTGTATACATATATTGTATGGCAATAGTAATGAAGTTAGGTAAACATAAATCGAAATAAAGAAAAATTTGTCGGATGATTAACCGAGGGTAAAAGCTATTTTGGAAATCAAAGATCGTGTAAGAATTAGTTAACCCGTTATCGAACGAAAATTATCCAGAAAAAAGTTTGAAATTCGAAGTAACGTATAATATATGATCATCTAAACAAATAAATAAAAAGTACCGAAGTGTGAAGTCGTATGTGGCTATGTCTATTGGTTTTACAGTAATGTTTTTTTTATATGAACACTTTTTGGTATCTTCACTTCGTCCAAAAATTTCATACAGCATCTATACAGATCAGACATGTCATCTTTTTGGTACTTTATACCGTTTATTTTTCTCTATTCTCGATCATTTTTCCAATCTTGAGCAAAACCTACCACAGCACTGAGTAAAAACGGTAAAAATGACTGTAAATGACACTTTCACTAAAACGATTTTAACTACTAAGTATAACTCGGAAACCAATGTTTTTAGAAACTTAAAATTTTCACCATGTATTAATGAATCGCTGTTACAAACTTTATTAAAGTTTCAAAAAAATTTGACATTTTTTGAGCTTAAGATAGAACTTACAAAATACCTCGTTTTTCAAAGTTAATCTCTAAAATAACATGTTTAATATTTGACAAAAACGAATAAAAATGTAATAAGACCTATGATACTCATATACTTCACCAACGATACTTAAAAAATTTCAAAAATCTAGGCACAGCATGTTTTTTTTTCATAAACGTTTAAGTAAAATATACATAATACCATTTTTACGGAATAAAGTGTTTTTATGTTGATTTTAAACTTTAATTGTTTATTTGAAAAAAATCGCCTATCCAATTATCATGAAACTTTAGATAATGATGGGATAACATGTTTTGAATGCTTTAGTTGAATAAAAATATTTCTTTTGTCAATTTTGAAAACTTTCAACAAATTAAAAAAACCTACCAAAAATTAGACTAAAAATTGAAAATCAGATATGTGAACGGTATATTTTTATTCAAAAGCTTTGCTCAGAAACGTTAAGCAAAAGTGATTATTTATTTATTTTTTTTAATTCAATACACCCATTCATTATCTTGTCCGAAGTGCGAACAATATTCATAGTGTGAAGTATGTCCGATTTTTTCTCGTTTGATGGTTCAACAACTTGGTTTGCGATAGTGCTATGTTGTGTGCTACGATATTATTTTTAATTTGAAAGGTATGGTAAATCATTGCATTTTGAAAACGATTCTAAGCTGTGCTCAATGGATAATATTATATTATTTGTTTTTTAGAGAATTTAAAACCTTAATGATCAGTACATTTTTCAAATCTTTAAAACGTTAGATTAGTTTAGATTTAATATTTTGGAAAATGACAGAACAATCGACAATGAGTCAATTTCACTATAAATGTGTAAAAATGATCCATTTTGTAGTATTTTAATCATTAAAATATTTATAAATATAAATTAGCTAAAAAAAATGTAATAAAAAATGTCTTCGAATTTATATAATTTCATATTAATTAATTGAATTATATACGTGAAATTAAATATTTATGCGCGTATGATAGTGTAGTTAATTTTTAGTTCATTAAGTTTTATCTCCCAGAAAAAAAAATACCTACACGTTTTTTATTGCATCGATGACATTTTTTTCTATGCACTTTCTTGGTCATTGGTGACGAAACGCGACCGAAATAATAAATGTTTTCCGTTTTTGTTAATTGGCGTGTACGTACATTTAATTTTTAATAATCATTAAAATAATGTTATTAGGTACTGAACTAGTTTGCACACGAGTTGTTCCCGTATCCCGTAGAATATAATGGAGCTATATGATTGCGAATTGCACTTATATTATGCAATGTTCATACACTCGTTACAACGACTGATGCGCGCCCAGAAAAGTGTTTCTGCAGTTCAATTAGAGAAGAATTTGTGACTTATATACTTGTCTCTATAAATTGAGTCACCTAACATTTTTTTTGGCAATTAAGTATTCGATCGTTATTCGTTAACGCGCTATTTAATACAGCAGTACGTCGACGTTGTGAAAAATCATACAAAAAAAATCTTTGAAAATGTCATTTGAGTAACATCACCTGCAAAGACGCATAATATAATAACGAGCGATTGATTATTTTTAATTGAAAATAATAAGGCTTTTGAGTGTATCAATATCCAATTAAACGAACAATAATTATCGCTACAATATACTTAAATAATTATACATCGTATACCTTTACGCTTTAAAGGCGATTATCACGGGTAACTGAATCGTGATTTTTTCTTATTGATTTACGAACAATTTCTGAATATTGAATAAAATCTGTATTAAAATGTATAAGACATGCCGGTACGGAGACGGACTAGTTGCGTCTCAGATATTTGACACATTTTTCTATATATCATTTTCGTCCCACGATATCGAACGCAGGTTACCACTAATTTAATGGCATTATGCTATGTTATCGTCTATCGAATAAGTAATTATTATAAGTATCATTATCGTTTATAATCTGAAAATATAGTGTGCATCACTATACATTTTACTTTGATATATTAGAGCTTGGCAAATTTTTCTATTTTCGGTTATTGCCTGAAAATAAATTAATGAATTCTTGTAACTGTAATAGATTTTAAAAACACATTTACTTGTAAATATTAACCAAATAAAATGTATATGTATTACTTTCGCCCAGTCCCTAAATGCAACTTACTCTAGATTCAACTTACCCACTAAACGGTGAAAGAGACGCAAGTAATATTCTCCGCTGGCACAATACATGTAAAGGAGAAGGATATAGTAGGAAAATGAGTAAAATTATTGTGAAACTATTTAAAATTGAAACACACAAATCACTAAACACACATTTGCCCCGACTTCCAATTTTTATGAGTTATGCTTATGATCAATAAATGTTTATGATAATTTGGTGGATATTATATTAGGATTATATTCTTATTGATACTATTGCGCAGCCTCCATAAAATCATTTGAAGGTATAGGTACCAAACGCATAACTGCGGCAGTATAATGATTTGAAATTTTACATCAAGATTTTTCACTGAAGCGTAATATACCTGCAAACTCTGTGTTTTGTCTAAGTTGAATAAACTCAAATATGATCTTTAGGTTACTTTATTCTTTATCTGATTTTTCGAAATAATTTCAGTCGCATATACGCAATTCTATTATACTAGCTCTTGGAACCTATCCGTTGACTTATGAATACAGGTAACAATATAAGTATGTCAGTAAGCACGTACATAGAACTGATTGTTTAAGGAGCTTAGACTGAATTTTTTAAATTGGAAATTCGTAAAATCAGTATGACGAAATATTTATAATAATATCTGGATGGATTATTAATCAAATTTAAAAAAAAAACCTTTGTTTTGTTGTTCAATGTAAGAGTTCGTCGCCATTTTATATTCATCTATGAACTATTAAATTCAAAATCATTGCTTTGAAATATTTTTTATAATTTTCCGGCGTATACAAAAATACTAAATTATACCGATATTTTACGGTAGTTTACTACAAACACTAAAAAATTAACATTAACGGTCAGCCGTTACATTAATTTATTCACTTAATAATATTCAATTTAATCCAATACGATAGCGTGCTGAGCCGTCATATATGATTAATATGATAAAACCAGGTAAGGAACATGATATTTTAACACCTGAAGATTAATAACAATAAATCAGTTCTTTTCAAATCTATGAGAACGTTACACGTGTGTATTTTAAGGATTTTCACATTAATTATCATGGTATCAATTAATAAATCATCACTTTTCGGAAAATTCAAAAAAGTTGCTTAGGAAAACGGACGTAGCACGAAAAACGGAATATTCGTTATGCTTTAGGTAACTATACCATGACAACACATAAAAATCGGTTATGAAAAGTGGCATTTATAATCACAACGAAAACGGGTATTACAATAACGCTATCATATTTGAACGCGCTACCTGCCAGCGCAAAGATAGTTTGTATCCAGTGCTAAAACACCTCGTGTTTTGAAAGTTATACGTTTACGATTTTTAATTTCTAATTTTAAGATTTGAACCTTTATTTAATATTAATTTCTTACTCATATACTCAACTAACGATGCTGATTTTTATTTTTTCTTAAGCGCTTGATCAAATTCTTATAAAGTTTTTAATGAATCGACTGTTTTTACATCAATATATAAATTTAAGTGTATAAAAAATAATAGATCAATTTAATCATAAATAAGTATGTATACTGCATAGATATATGTGGTTTATTTATTAATGAGTTACAGTTATTCAAAAGTCAACAGTGAACTACTAACCTAACCTAACAAAATCGCGTTCGGATCCCGGGGCAATTGTAACTGGACCAGCTCACATGTAGCTGACAACTGCAGTAATTGCCTAAAACCAGGACCAGCGCGAAGTGAGAAGAAATGGTGACAACCCCCAACTTTATTCATCAAGGTATCACAAAATCGGCAAATTTGAATGTTCGCTCAAAAGTCATCAAATTGTTGATAAGAAAAAATTTCCTTGACTATGCCAGAAGTGTATTCCAGGTAAAATAAACGGAACTTCGCAAAAATTATTTGATTGAATTGAACAAAAGCTGGTAAGTGAGATGATGGTGGTACAAGTTCGTCCTTCGTCCCTTTGGTCCTCGGACAAGATATTGGTGATGAATGTATTAAGTTTTAAAGAAATGATGACTCATTTCTTTAGTATAAAACGATTCTGAGCAAAGCTTCAGTGTAATATAATATATTATTATTTAAATACTGTTTACGTATTTTACGGTTATTTGCATAATTTTTGGTGAGTTATAATAATTTATTAAAGTGTGTATAAAAAAAAATCCTGACTAACGATTTTTGAATTTTTGTTAGGATAATTAGGTAGGTATATGAGTAAGGTCATATTAAATTTTCAGAACTTTTTGTCACATATTTAAAATTATATTACATAAAAACTTTTAAACAATTTGGTATATTTAAGTCAAAAGTGCTATAATTGTTCTGAAAATGTTGTCCAATATAAAAAAGTATGTATTTGATATTGGATAAAATTTTCAAGTTTCTAGCTTCAATACTTTTCGATTTATGACTAAATACCTAAAATCTGAACAGTGAAAATCTAGTTTACGGCGGATTTTTACCGATTTTACCGTTTTTACTCAGTTTTTCGATCGTTATTCTTGATTAGTGGAAAAACTATGGAGATTTTAGAAAAATAACCTCTCTAAAGTACCATCTCAGTTCAATTTCAAATCTAAAAAGTTGCTGGACGAAACTTTTGGACAAGGATTTCTATACGAAAGAGTGTTTACAGAAAAAAAATAAATAATAAAAAAAAAAATAAAAAAAATAAACATCATTTTAAAACCATAAGATCCTTCGCTTCACTCAGAATCTAAAAAAATGTATTTTATAACACGTCAGACACATAGAGTTAATCCAGTACGTATTCAGAATTATTTTTCAAAAGAGGTATGAAAATAAAAAGCCGGTAAGACAATGGTGGTGGAAGTTCGTCCATCGTCGCTCCGCTCCTCGGACAAGATTATGGTGATGAGTAGAGATACAGGAGTTGGGTGGGATACACGAGATAGCTGGTAAGTGAGATGATGGTGGTACAAGTTCGTCCATCGTCCCTTCGGTCCTCGGACAAGATATTGGTGATGAATGTATTAAGTTTTAAAGAAATGATGACTCATTTCTTTAGTATAAAACGATTCTGAGTAAAGCTTCAGTGTAATATAATATATTATTATTTAAATACGGTTTACGTATTTTACGGTTATTTTTATAATTTTTGGTGAGTTTTTTTGTAATTAAACCCTCATAAAATATTCAATTAGATAAAACTCATTTAAACTTCAATTGTTATACCAATTATAACTCATTAGAAATAAACTTAAAAGAAATGAGACAATATCGAAAAAAATCGTATAATAATTTATTAAAGTGTGTATAAAAAAAAATCCTGACTAACGATTTTTGAACTTTTGTTAGGATAATTAGGTAGGTATATGAGTAAGGTCATATTAAATTTTCAGAACTTTTTGTCAAATATTTAAAATTATATTACATAAAAACTTTCAAACAATTTGGTAAATTCAAAGTTCTATATTTAAGTCAAAAGTTCTTTAATTGTTCTGAAAATTTTGTCCAATATAAAAAAATATGTATTTGATATTGGATAAAATTTTCAAGTTTCTAGCTTTAATACTTTTCGATTTATGACTAAATACCTAAAATCTGAACAGTAAAAATCTCGTTTACGGCGGATTTTTACCGATTTTACCGTTTTTACTCAGTTTTTCGATCGTTATTCTTGATTACTGGAAAAACTATGGAGATTTTGGAAAAATGACCTCTCTAAAGTACCATCTCAGTTCAATTTTGAATCTAAAGAGTTGCTGGACGAAACTTTTGGACAAGGATTTCTATACGAAAAAGTGTTTACAGAAAAAAAAAAAAGGAAAAAAAAAAATAAAAAAAAAAATAAATAAATAAACATCATTGTAAAACCATAAGATCCTTCGCTTCACTCAGAATCTAAAAATATTGAAGGTTTTTCATGAAAAAAAATGTATTAATAAATCCAAGGCTGGGCGTTAAACAATTAATAAGAGAAAGTTAAATTAAAAGCAAAGTTTACTTTAAGTTTTTGATAAATCATTTCTTTAATTAATCGATTTAGTGTGAATGTGCACCGTTTTATATATTATAATATACCTAATAAAATAAGAAATATATGTATATCACAGTTTTTAGTCTAACATTGTAGGAAAGTTTTATTATCAAAACTGTTAAAACACTTTTTCGATTGTGTATAGAAAAAAATTGTTTTACAAAAGATTTAAAACGTGTTGGTCTATTTGTATTCAAAGATTCATAATGAATGAATGGACTAATAATTTTTATTCAGAGCACCTGTTCCGTGTATTTGAAGTGCCATTAAAAGATTTATATTCCAGAACATTTTCTAAAAGTTCTTAAATTATTTACCTCGGGAAGAACAGTATGGGTATGACAAAAATTATTAGAAATATTTAAAATCTCAGAATCAGACCCCCCCCCCCTTGGACCTCATTGACCTGAGATAAGTTGATCAACTTTTATACGAAACACAGGTTTTCTTAAAACATTTTAAACTACTATGTTTTTGACTTGAAAATCATTATCTGTTAGTATATTATTATATATTTTGATGTAAAAATGAAGTAATTCGGGTACTTGGTTCTCCCGATATCATTATAATCGGATTGCAACAAGACGATTTTTAATCATTTCATCGAATCAGTCAAGCGATAATTGCGATATGAAAATATTGAGTGTCTAGCACCATTATTTTTAGATTTATGGTTAATTATTTTTAAAAAATGCTATGGAGATCTCATAAACAGCAAATTTTACCCAATACTTAAGTATTTTTCCATTTACTCGAAAAATGATCCAAAACAGAGAAAAATGATGTTAAAAGTGCCAGCTAGAGTGCCATGCTATTTCCGACGCATGTTAAAACCGGTAATTTTAAATCAGGTGATCCAGTACCTATCAAGTATCAGGTAAAGAGAAAAACGCGTTTATAAAATCGTAAAACAACAAAAATATTACGATAAGTTATACACAACATGTTATTATTTGTAAACGAGACGCATTTTTATTCAATCTTCAGTACAAACTGTTGTCCGCAATCAATGTCCGATATGACGTTTGTCGACATGGTTTAAAAATAAAGTTTAGGAAATATGTTTATTAATGAGATAATAAATGTGTTTCACAAAAAATCAAGGGTCGTTGTGGACGTGATTGGGCTCGTGCAGCGAGTCCTTCTCCAAACAAGCGAAGCCAGTTAGGGTGGCTGACCGAGTTAGCACAAATATTTTCATACAAACTCAATAATTGGTATACTGACCGCAAAAGTTAGCGGCGCAATTGGTAGGGGTACCCTGACAATTTTATTTCAGCCGTAACTGGTACATGCCCGACGGGCGACGACTTATAAAATATATAAATATATATATATATATATATATATATATATATATATATATATATATATATATAATATATATATTATATTCTTATCGCCGATAAGCACGATTTTGTAAACGCGTTTTTCGATATCATAGCCACTTGCCATTATTATAACTTATAAGGTATCGGTTGGAACTTCCAAAAATCATTTTGAAATAGCTTTATCTAATAATATCGTTTACCTGATTTTAAGTTATAGGTCTTTAAAAACGGTTGGAAACGGATCACGTCGAAAATAGCACGTAACGCCAATGAGATGCATTTTTTTATTTACTTATTTGCTGGACGTGACTTTTGGACCATTATGGCTTTTCGAAAAAGTGATAAAAGTATAAAAAAAAGGTTACAAAATACATTATTTTCATAGGCGTAATTTAGGGGTGGCAAGGGGTGGCAGTGGCCACCCTAGAATTCTCAAACCCAGTATTTTATCACCTCAGAAATTTGAAGTAAAAGTCTCAATAATTGATGAATAGGCACCAAATTAAAAAATACTCTGTATATGAAATACAGCAAGATTCTTGTTGATAATAAAATATTATATTATATAGAACATATTTTTGAAATAATTTTATCTACCTTGACAAGATATACATGTATAATATACAAAATGTGTATACAAATGAGGCCCTCAGCGCCAAAACAGCTTAACCCAAAAAAGTGTAATTGCGCAAGACGGGCATTTAAAGTTTTGACTATTTTTCAATATTTTTTTTTTCTTATTAAATCCACTCCAAGGAAAATAACATTAACTCATTAGTATGTACAAATCCTTGCCTTTTGAACCATCTATAAGGTTCTAGCCAATTTAAAGTTTGTTAAGATGTAATGTGGGTTAAGCTTAAGCCACTATGAATTTTGAATTTTTTTTATTTATTAATTTCAATTTTCTGTGGTTTAGACCAGCTTATTGGGAATTTGTAATTCATTTAAATTCACACAACATGAAAATACTATGTAAATAATTGTTTAAGTTTATTTGTAACTTTTTTTAAATAATATTGTAATAATCTTTAGTGTAGAGTGATTATTAACAATGAAATTATAACCAAACTTAACATAACAAAAAAAATCAAAATCACTTTTAATAGTACCTATGTAACAGTTCAGTTTAAAATATATTATTTTTAATAAATTTGATCAACTTGAAAATTTGGTATTAAAACATTTTTAGTAATAACTTACCATCTTGTAAATATTCGTTTATTTCTAGAGTGTTCATTATAAGAATAATAAAATAACAATTAACAAATAACAACTGAAACAATTAACAAACTATTTTGTCATGAGTTAATAAATTAATCAAATGAACTAAATTTCGTATTTTGATAAAAATGATAACTGCATTCATTTTGCCGGGAAAAAATTATTATCGATATTATTTTATTCATGGAAAAAAATTGGCCAATTTAATAGAATAGGGTTGGGCAACGGATAATAGATAATATATTATAGATAATATATCTATTATCCGTGGGGTTGGGCTTGGGCCACTCTGGTTCTGAAATTATTAGTTATTTTCTTGGAGGAACAAATGGCCTAATCCACTAGCATAGGGTTGGGCCACTATGGCTCTGAAATTATATTTCATAATTTACAGTGTCAAAAGAAAGAATGTGCTGCCATTTAGCGAATAATTTTTTTTGTGGGATAGGCCATAGTGGATTTCAAATATTATATCAATCTGAAATATTTTATCACATAAAACGGTATTTGATTTTTTTGTGGGTTAGGCTGTTTTGGCGCTGAGCGCCTCATTAATAATAGTCATTATTAGCATGGCAACAACGATACCACAGTCGGTACTAGTTTCCTTGAGAGATATCAGACATTTTTAGTCTTTACCTCGAATGGTAAACTGCTATTTTTACTATATTATTTTAGATCAAAGTTCGTTGATGGTACAGTTTGATTTTTTGTCAGATGTCAGTATTGATGTATATAGTATGCAAATATTTTATATATTGTATGAACTGAAACAGCGTGAGACAAGGTAAGTTAGTTTTAATTATTTCTTAATATGTTTAACTAGTGATGTAAAAATACAGTATTTTATTTACTTTGTATAATACTCTGTGTATATAACTAGTAACTATGATATAATTAATTTTTGTATTATACACTGTACAAATATTTAAATTCTTTTATTTATAACATACTCCAATTGTAATACATACACAGAGCCGTATTAAGTTATTTAGAGGCCGTAATAAATCATTTCTTCAATAAAACGATTCCGAGTGGAGTACCCCCTCCAGAAATTAATCTGAGAGTTTCAAAAACTAACAAATTTAAAGTCAGTTTTTGAAAACAATTCGTGAAGGGTGGCGGGGAAGGACAACCGGACCCCAGTTTACCAGTGAGTATTCCTTACCACTCAGTAGGTCTTGCTACCCCAGTTAAAAAGCTGAAATGACGCCCCTGATTATTGTAAAAGCAATATTGTATAACCAAAAAAAAAACTTGATGTTTTGTTTTTATTTCTGAATCGTGAAGGTTATTTTTTTTTAGTTTTAACAATATCAATTTTTTTTCATCATATCTATATACATAGCAAATATTATTATAAACATTATATCAAATCGTAATAATCTTTTAATTAATGAATTTTCTCGTCGTGAACTGAAAATATATGGGATTGCCTTAGCCTTCGGTTTTTCGACATTTCTGCTCTAATTAATTGGCTATGTGTGTCGTTTCTCATAGTTATTTGCCTTGCATTGTATTTCTAAATATAATCTATGCTATCCGTGCCTATACTGTAGGTTCTTATATGGTTCAATTACTTTCAAATTTATATTTTTCATTATTGCTTTATACATCTAACAATGTACCTGTGTCTTTTATTTTGGCTGCAGGCAGCCTGTCACCAATAACCAAGTTTATTTATTTTTCAAGTACACATTTTTTTCATGAGTTTATTATTACGTAATATTGTAGGACTTTTGTGCATTTTGTTAATTTGTTAGTTTGTTTCTCTTGTAAACATTTTTTCTCCACACACATCTTATATGTGCGCGTACATTATTATGATATATTTATCCTGTATCTACTTTTTTTTGTTTTATTTTAACCTGCTTATTGAACAATACAGTTACATGGATACAGTTTTTACAGGTCAATTTCGTGAGTTTTCATTGAATTAAACTTTGAATGTTTTCTTGATTATTTGCATTCGAAAAAACTTGAATATATTTTTGTCCATTCGTGTATACTAACGATCTTTTTTCTGGATGTACAGAGCAATCAACTATCATTTGAAAAATGCAAAGGTTTCATGATTTTTCTTTCGCGTTTTACTTATAGAACCAATCGAATCCTTATATTGTATTTTCTTTGAGCGTTTTATTACTTTTTTTTTACACTGAATAATAATATCATGATTGATCTACACCACGAATTATATTTTCATGGGTTTCTTTCTGGATACAGGTAACGTATACCTACTTGCTTATCAAAACTTTATTTTACATCTATTAAGTTATGTCATCTGCATTGCTAATATTTTCATCAAATTTTTAATACTACAGTTATTTTGTAGTATGCGTATGCAATACGAAACTGTTTCGAAAAAAGTGCAATTTCATTTTACTGTGAAAAGTTAAAAAAAAGTGTTTGAATTAATAAATAATTTATCTGTGTGGTCGGGGTTTCTGTATACTCGATACAACTCGTAATATAATAAATACCACGTTTTAATCAATTTTATTGCAAAACAACTGTATACAGTGTTAATACTTACCTATTAGTTTTTTAATTTGTCATTAAATTGTTTGAATTATGATAAAATGAAAAAAATATACTATTTAAGTCCAAGGTTGAGTGTTTATAACCTTGTCCTCGTATTTTCGTTTCTAAACGTTACAAAAAAAAAAAAAAAAGTAACCAATTACCAATATTATTATGTTCAATGATGGTTCATTTGTGTAAAAAACATGACATAAGTTTTATGAAAATATAATACAAATTTTTTAATTTTGAAAAATTTTAAATAATGATAATTTTGTATATAGTGAAACTTTTTTTACCGGTAATTTATTTTAATGCAATTTTTAGAGCAAAACGTTATCATAAAAATATTCAATATACTATATCATCTTTGGAGAAAATTCTTAAATTATAATAACTTTCAAATGTGATACCGATAAAACAAATAAATATAACATTTTATCGACACACACACACACACACACACACACACACACACACACACACACACACACACACACACACACACACACACACACACACACACACACACACACATACACACACACACACACACATACACACACACACACACACACACACACACACACACACACACACACACACACACACACATGGGGGCACGTCATACATTCATAAGTGATTCGACGGTTCGAGGTAGGTAAACTGCAATAATAGTTTTATGATCGTGTGCAGTTACGTTTGTTTACAGGTTGTATATTTGGCCTGACCTTATGGCGACAGGACCCTGGTCTTAGAAATGATACAGATAAGGGACATATTTATAAAAACCTTACATTTAAAAGGAAACTAAAAAACCTATAAGACAATTTAATATTAACAATAATTTTAATTTATGGAAAAATATTTATTTTGTTTAACATAAATAAGGTTTTATTCAAATTTTATTGGTTTCATAATGACGTGTTTTTTTAAAACATCGTATTTGCGTAGGTAGTTTTCTAACAATGCTGACAAAATATCAAAAACTATTAGGGTTTTTTTTATACCCATTTAAAGTTTGAATTTTAAAGATAATTATTATTTTCACGTTACATAGCGAATTTTTCAATCAAAATCTTATACAACTTTAAATAATTCATTCATCCAGTGAAAAATGACTATGACCAATAAATACATTTTCTTATCTATGGTCTAAGTTTCATAAAGCTCAATTAGATTAATTATGTTTTATAAGAGTTAAAAGTTGAAAAATTGCGACTCAATAGACTATTTTTTTTTTTTTTTTTATTGATCTTGAAATAAATTTCTGCTTCGACTGCTTTGGTCATTAGCATTACATTTATGTAGAACTTAACAATATGGATACATTATACATGAAAGAAAGAAGAAAAAAAAATAATAATAATGATAATAATAAACAAA
Organism: Therioaphis trifolii; assembly: GCA_027580255.1. NCBI lineage: Eukaryota > Metazoa > Arthropoda > Insecta > Hemiptera > Aphididae > Therioaphis > Therioaphis trifolii. The sequence continues at coordinate 10,803,844 of CM050409.1, read as the reverse complement.
AGAGATAACAAAAAAAAAACAACAATTACAATGGTATTTTAATATTTGTAAATTTTTTTACTTTGCTATAGAATTTTTTAGTATTTAAATTTTTTTAAAGAATTTTATAGTGTTAGTTTCGGTTTCAGGATTTGGACCTAGACTTGTTCCTATTTGATGACTTATATTGAATTCCTCTCTTTGTTTTTCATATTTTCTACATTCTTCAAAGATGTGTTTGATGGTGATTTCAATAGACTATTGTTGCGTTAAGTATTTGATATAGTTTTCATAAACTATTATTCATTTTAATTAATTTAACTGTTGTTTTTATGAAACAAATATTTATATCATGCTTTTTCTTTACCTATACATATATATCTTTGTATACATGCCAAAGCTCCAATATATAGTGACTATTTTATTAAAGATATGTAAATATATTAAATATTTATATAAAAAACACAGCCCTCAATATTGAATGTTAAAATATAATTAAGTCTATGTGATACATTAAAAATTAAAAAAATTTAATAGGCAATTTTTTTTTCAAACAGCTAGAGGGACATTTTTAGATATTTTTCCCTGACTTTATACAAATGTCTAGTTTCACACTTTCACCTATGGTATCCAGTACAACTTGAAAAATTTAATCTGTTACGTTTAATAAATCATTTATTATATTTGCATCTTCTATGATATCGGGGTTAAAATTTTCCATATTTATGTTTTGTTTAGTTATCTTAAAAATGTTTCATTAGTGGTGTGTGGTAAACAATGCCCCCTGTATTTGTTATATCATGATAAACTACGTACATACATCAATAGAGTACAACAAGTGGAATATATTAGGACCTTAAGACTTAAGTAGACCTAAATTTTGTTTTCGAAAACACATTTCAGTAAAACCTCATAAAATGTGAAGTGTACAAAGAACCTGCATCGTATCGTTTCTAAAAAACTGTTCTAACAATACCCGTTTTTAACATAACCCCTTAAAACACCTTGTTTTGCAAGCAGTAGCACAACAAATGGTATAACGTAAATTTGTATAGACAATAGTCATTGTCTAGAGTATGGACATTGTACATTTTAACAAGTCCACACCCAATAAATTGTAGGTAATTCGCGATGTAATATTGATAATAATTAATATTAAATTATTAACTAATATGGAAACAACCGTATTTGCATAACTGAAATTAATGAAATGGGGCTGACCATCTTAGAGAACTTACTTTTAATTTTAATTTTCGTATCTGAATATAGTGAAATATGTCAACGATTATGATATAATTGTAGTTTTCCCAACATCTAATGATTTAGGCAGGAATATGTTATAATATTTCCGATGCTGTATAAAACGAATTAATTTTTGTTTGCCGTTTGACATGGTCATATTCATTATTTATTATTTTGTCACATTTGGTGGAAAGTCAATCGAAATTAATTCCACACTATATAGTATATAGTATATAGGTATTCATATTTATGCAACACAGTATAATATCTATACTCTTTTGCATTTTATCTTAAAAAAAAAAAAGAAACGCCAAAAAAAGGTCATGACATGCAGTTCACGAGTTCATCTATCTACAGTTACCATGTATCAAAATAGCAAGTGTAACATTTAGAAATAAGTATACAAATGAGATTTTTCGTAATATTTTTCTGTTTTTCTTGTTATAGCTAAATTGCCTAAATTATTAAGTTTACCTATATACTTACCTATTCGTCAAACATTTTTAATTTTAATAGATATTATATTAAGTATTGAAGCATTAAAGTATAGTGAAACTTAAAGAATATTTCAATAAAATTCTATTTAAACTAATTGTCATATTATTATTTCGATTTTGAAAGAAAACGGCATCAACATTTCCGTAAGTTGGTTATTAATCTATTATTTTAAATAGGTATAAAAACTATAAGGTAAACCTATTGTATGACTATTAATAAATTGGTGAATTTCAATAGCGCTAAAATATCGAAACCAAAACTGTATTTCATAAAACTTAATATTTAGAATTATACAATTTACGCCACATATTTATTAAGTTAAAGATAATTGGTGAACACTGGTTGTGCAAGCTTGAGTTTCACATTTCATAGCATTGTTGAAAGCTCATCTTTGATCATATGGCATTCATTTATTCATAAGCACAAATAGACTTTAAATTTCGAGGGCCTTCAAGCTATATATACTAAACTTACAGAAAAATTATTTAATTCATTACATTCATGATAAAAATAATTAGAACTTAAATAAATTATTATTATAGAATAAAAAAAGACTGATAAAAGCAATAAGAAATACTGTTAGATCAATTCTATTTTTATTGGTCAATTTATCAATAATATGTTTAGTATTAATTTATTTGCTAACTATTTTTCGATATTTAATAGTTAACGTTCGAAAATTTTTCTTCTGGCATGATAATCACAGTTAGTTTTTAACTTTTTACATACAAAAACAGCCTTTTACGCGTCGTTTAACTGATTAGTAAAGTTCAATTGTATTGATAACATTTATATAAATAAATATTTACGTACATATAATGTATATACAGTCGACTCTCGATAATTCAAACCTTCAATAATTCGAAACCTTCGGTAATTCGAAGTAAATACTCGGTTCCTTGAAAATCACGCGGTAATTCGAACAAAAACAATGCATTTAAGTACACTCGGTAAATCAAAATTAAATTTTGGGAAAAGTGGCCAAAAATACATTAAGCGTTGATGAATACAATAAAGACGGCACAAGGTTCATAACACTAGTAATTTACATAACTTCTGCAGACATTTTAACACAAATTTCTCGTAAATGGTATAATTTTGGTTCATTAATTAAACAAATTATCAAATATTTTATCATTTTAATTCAGTTTAAAAACGAAATTATGATTTTGATAAAGAACTTTTGTATTATTTTTATATTATTATTTTTAAGTTTGTTTCATACATTATGTTTAGATCATAAGAGACATTTAACGATTGCGATGTTTGAAAGAAAACTATCTAATTGTCAGGTATGTGATCGAAAATGGCTTAAGTATTCGCCAAATCAAAGAACAGTATATTGTTTTATGTGCAAACTATTTACTAGTTATTCTGACAGCCCATATTTTGTAAGTAATAGTTTTGATAATTAGAAAAAATTAGAAAAAATATTCGATCATGAAAATAGTATTGAACAGAGAAGTGCTGCAGTAACAAAGTGGTTACTTAGAATACATAAAAAAATTATATTAATAGAGAAATGAAGAAACAAATATTAACAGAGACAAAATATGAGACTGAAGTATTGAATTGTCTCCAGTCACTTTTGACTTTAGTCAAAGTATCAAAAACTTTGCATCCTTAAAAGCGAGAAAAAAAATGTTTTTAAATAAAAATAATGTTCTAGTGTTATATTTATAAAGTTTTATTTGTGTTGTATTAAAAAAAACAGTGTTTTAGAAAAAAAAAATGTTATCATGAAAAAAAAATACTATTTTTATGAAAAAAATTATTCTTGGGGCCTCTAAAATATCTGGCCCCAGGGCCCCAAATATGTATAATCCAGGCCTGACCATTACAGGTTTCTTCGAGAAACAATAATCTTTTATAATAATAATTTTAATTTACATAGTTTAATTATTATATAATATATAGTTTAATTTGAAATTTAAAAACAATAAATATATACGTAATATATATATATATATATATAATAATATATATATATAAAATATATATATATAATCACTCATAATATTCTTTATCCATAAGTTACGTAGTTTTAATAAGTGTATATATTTTTATAACCGATAATATATTAAAATAAACGATATCAATTATTAGAATTTTTAATGACCTTTTTTTCTGCTGTCTGGCACACTTAATTTTTGAAATCAGAATTTAGGCTCTCGAGTAACTCAAAGTTCCTCATCCCTTAAAAGATCATACTAGACAAATGAAACACATCATTTTTCATTCATCACTGTTTAATGTTTATTTACATGAACAATCAACTTGAAATCGTTAGAACTCTGTAGCCGTTCGATTGGAAGATCCCCCGATCCCCAGAACATTCATTGTATACTATGAATTACGTGCGATGGCTTGTCGTCTAGAAAAGCTCACGGTTGAATCTGCCACTAGAAATGAACGAGTTATGGCAATATTTCTAATAAACGTAACCACCCGTCGAATACCGAATAATAATTATTTGTTCTCTCTACACGTATTATCGTGTTACTGTTGCGTTATAAATACACGAGTTGTTCTGCCGTTTACTTTGCTGCTGCTACTGTAGCTCGGTACAGTTCTTTCTGAAAATCTGATAGCCCTCGACAGAAACATATCATCGTCGTTAATGCACCGTGCGGCGGTTTTTTCTTATTGGTTTTTACTATGATCACTGATCGACGATCGGCGTGCTCATTCGTATCATACAGTCATTTGGATCCCGCTGTTATAAATTATAATAATATAATAAATCATTCGTTATGCATTCATATCAATACCCAATACAGCTGTTATGCTTATGCATCC